>LTAE01006348.1:0-25777 GCA_001647135.1 Pontederia paniculata
TCATCTGAATCAAAGGAAGCCAATGAGAAAATACCACCCAAGTTTGCACTTGTAGACAACATGTTTACAAGAATTCCAAAGTGAAAGTATTCAGAAACCAGAAGATGATCGAACAACTCCAAGACTTCAGATCTAGAAGCCAGAAGATGACCAACAAGTGAAAAGATCAAATTCTGAGTAAAGATATAACCAAACACTGATAACTGCGCAGATGAACCCCCGATTTGAGTCTTCAGGTAATCAATCTGATCGGATCCTTCAAGAAACAATCATCAGATTTGAAATCATCTGAAATAAATGGACTACATCAAGTAGACAACATCGCTGCCAACTCTGATACCATGTCAAAAATAGTGCAATCTGTAAGAATGCTTCATGAACGCCATTGGAGATCACACAAGCTCTAGAACACGTATCAAGAGTAAAGTGCAAATAGTGATTTGGGAGAAAAACTTGAACAAAAAATTTATTATGAAGCAGTGTCACTAACTAACTCCCCTTCTCTTCCTTTTATACTGTACATATATAAAAAAATATCTTAGCAGCGGACGTCCGGTGGTTGAGCACACGGGCGTCCATTGATCGAGAGATCATGGAGCGGACGTCCGTGAATGGAGCGGACATCCGGTGATCAAGCGCACAGACGTCCATTGATGAAGCGGTCGTCCGATGATCGAGTACACAAAAGTTCGGTGGTCGAGCGTGCGAGCGTCCATTGATCGAGAGATCAATGGACGGACGACCGTTGGTCTCAACACATTGGTCGAGCGTGCGGGCGTCCATTGATCGAGAGATCGATGGAGCGGATGACCGTTGGTCGAACGTGCGGGCGTCCATTGATCTGGAGATCAATGGACCGGACGACCGTAAATCATGCATCTCTTCACTTACTCGCGCATCTAATAATCTTCTTTGAACATGACCAAATCATCTCAAATGATTTTTTACCATCTTCTCGTTATTAGGGATCACTCCGACTCGTTCACAACCACACATCCATCTCAACATTCTCATTTCAACTAGCTCGACTTTATATTTGTATAGAATATTAATAATATTCTTTTTTTCATGACTAATGATGAGAGAATGAAAATGATCACAAATAACATATATGGATACCAACTAGCTCTTTTATTAATTGAATCCTTTTAATTATATTATTGTTATTATTATTATTATGATTTATTAGTGATTTGTATTATTTTTTAGACTTCTTTATTTTGGTAAAATCATTTTTCAACAATTAAACATAAAACGATTTCTTATTGACCAGGAAAGCATATTATTTTTTGAAAAAAATAGTATTCTTTTTAACATCAGATTTTTTTTCTCGCTAGTCAGTCATTCTAAAGACAAAATTTATCCTATATTTAAAGCTATTTATTAAACACATGAAAATTGAATTATTTATTTAAAATTTATTTATTTTTAAATATTATTTAAGTAATTTATTTTTTATCAAAATAAATGGAATCGTAACCTTTGCTCAAATACATTTAATACTCGAATGAAACAGATGAAAATACTTTTCAACTTTGTTGAGAAGACTCAAGTCCGTATCTCAAACATCGAAAATCCGAGTTCGATTTTAAAAAGAGAGAGATAACACTCAACTTTTTAACAAAATAATAATAATTATTTAGGAAAGTTGATAATTCATGACATAAACTATGATGGAGGGATGGAATGGTAAAATTGACTAAATCAACCTGGAAGAGATCCCGATCTAACTCGAATTGAGCTGAAGTTCGAGTCTGGTTCGACTTGTTTCAGGCGGCAGGACGCGCCCCTTCTTTTCATACCTCGTCGTCGTTAGGGTTTTGTTGTGGCTTTTCCCATTTCCAGCGCGTAACGTTGCCGGCGATGTCGCCCCCGCCGGCGAAGAAGCCCGCCAAGAAGAACCCTTCGCGCGATGGCCAGTTCCGTCATGCCCTAGACACGTGTTCCAAGGCCGGCGACTACGTCGGCGCCCTCGCCCTCTACGACGCCGCGGTCGCCGACGGCGTGCGCCTCTCCGCCTATCACTTCAACTGCCTCCTGCACCTCCTCTCGTCCAAACTTAACCCCCTTGCCGATGGCTCCCGTGGTCCGGATCCTTCCGACCGGTCCTCCGCCGTCGACGCCGGTTTCCGGATCTTTGACGCCATGCTCGCCGCTAGCGTCGTCCCCAACGAGGCTACCGTCACCTCGATGGCCAGGATTGCGGCGGCCAAGGGCGTCGATGGCGGGGACATCGCCTTCGACCTCGTGAGGACGATGGGGGAGCGCTATGGTGCCACACCCAAGCTGCGGACTTACTGCCCGGCGCTCTTCGCCTTCTGCCAGGCGCGGGACGCTGAGAAGGCTTACGCTGTGGAGGATCACATGAGTTCCATGGGGGTCGTTCCGGAGGAGTCGGAGATTGCGGCGCTGTTGGAGGTGAGCTCCATGATCGGCAGGGAAGACAAGGTCTACATCTACTTGCAGAAGCTCAGGAGTAATGTTGGTCGCTTGGCGGCTGCAACATCGAAGATGGTCGAGGGTTGGTTCGCCGGCCAACGGGCCTCAGAAGTCGGGGGCTCATATTGTGATGCTAAAAAGATTAAAGATGCAATTTTGGCGAATGGGGGAGGCTGGCACGGGATGGGATGGCTGGGACAAGGGAGATGGGAAGTTAACCGGGCGAATGTTGACGCCGTTGGAAATTGCTGTTGTTGCGGATTGCAATTGGCTTGTGTGGACATCAACCAGGCAGAGACTGAGCAGTTTGCAAGGTCTGTAACAGGTTTGGCTATGGAGAGGGAGAGCAGGTCAAATTTCAAGAACTTTCAGGTCAGTAGTAATATCCTTCCTTGAACATTTCTTCATGTTTTATCGAATCCAATTATATTTTACAATATTATTCTATGTGAAAAATTCAACATATAAGCTTTAGTTTAGGTAGCCATTCTCGGCGATGAGGTAGTTCTTAGAGAAACGAGTATGGATGCAATATGTTACTAGCGCTTTTCTATTCTTCTAGTGGCTAAGTCTGCTTTTTTCTATTCTTCTAGTGGCTAAGTCTGCATTAAAAGAGTAATGCCAGAATAATTGTTTGAATTTTACTTCTTAGTTGTTGTTAAATAATCTTTAAATCATGACATTGTTTGCATCGCCCCTGTTAATCATTATTGTAATCAAATTTTTATAATCTTTCTACGTGTGACATCCACAAATTGTCCGGTAAACTTGTTTAGAGGATTGTTTTTGTTATCAATTATCTTGGGGGACCAAAACAAGATCAAAGACAAATTTGGAGGACCATTATGAAAATTACTCCATTTTGTGTACTGAAACAACTTAAGAAAAGAACATGTTTTGATAGGAGAAAAGAGAATAATAGTAATATTTCCTCTGTAGTGCACTAAGTTCAGAAGGTTGGAGTGCATGAGAGAAGTACGGAAGCCTCCTCTTTTGCGCTTTCATCAATGTGACATACGAGATCAAATCAGGAGACAGAGAGAAGGTTGTGAATTGTGATTCCTCATCATCAACAATGGAGAGATGGATGGTCAAGAGACCACGAAGAAGAAGATGACTAAAAGGAGGCAACGACCTCCACTAGGAGAGATTGGTTCTGCTGAATGAGAGATGCAGAAATCACAATTCCTTGAATTAAATCTCCTTTCTTAGTCCAATTTTTCTCTTCTCATAATCTCCCTCCTGTGATGCACGGGTACGCTGGTCGGAAGGGAGTACCCGTACCCGGTACGTACCGGGTACGGGTACTGCTTGGGTACGCGTGGGTACTCGTACCCACATCTGGGGTACGTATTAATAATAAAATGTATTAGTTTTTTAAGTGGGTACGTGGTTGGGTACTTATTTGGGTACGCAATATTTTTTTTCAGCAAAAGAAAAAAAAGAACAGCAACTCAGACAAGTAACGGTGGACTTCCACCGGCGTTGGAGAAGATTAGAGAAACACCAGTGTCCAAGGATGAACAGAGAACCAAACGAAAATCTTGCTGTGAGTCCGAAGATAGGGANTTGCATATTTATTTATTTTACAAGGAAGTTATTTATTGCTGGTCATTAGTAGTTTATTACCTTCTTCTTAACAAGGATTAGGTTCAGTTTTATGAAATAATTGCTTCTTTATTTAATCATTTTCTCTTTTTTATTCATTTTCAATCTCTTTAAATATATTGCATTTTAATCATATCATAATATGTGATTAATTGTGATATTTTATATTATAAATTTTAATTTTTATGTTATATGTATATTATATATTAAAAAAATATTGGCGTACCCGGACCCTAATTTTTTTTAAAATTGACGTACCTCGTACCCGTACCCGTACCGGGTACCGGTACCGTACCCATACCTATGCAACATAGTCTCCCTCAAACCTTAATGTTTGGAGTAGGACTCTGACTCAACGACTTCACAGTTGACAGCTTGAATTGTGAGTTTCAGACAAATTCAGTGAGTCATTATAAACGACGGAATATGGGAGTTATCCTGAGTCCACTTTAAATTATGAACTCACAATGATTTAATTTGTGTTCCGGCCATGGACTTGCAAACTCAAACGTTTTTGCGAATTTGTTCATTAGTTTAACAAGCTTGTATTTGTATCCACTACATACATAATCTACTTTGCATATCCTACTCAGGCTTTTATTGGTTTATGCTTCCTGTTGTTAGGAAAATTCAAGCGTTAGATAGTTGAAGATGTCTTTTTAGGGGAGATTGCTTATGATGTTGCAGGTTATCTCACTAGTTTTAGTTCCTTTTATGGGTGATACAAATTCCAAGAGTTCTTTTGTGGGTAACACTTGATTCCAAAATTTCTTGCATGTGATATTCTACAGATAATCTGTTATTTTCTTTTCCTTGTGTAATTGACTGCAGCAAAGGCATAACAATCATTGTACTTAAATTGACTTCATTCATGTATTTTGGTGGAGGGAATTTCTTTCTTTGCCTGATATTTTGTATTTTCTTGGTTAATTCTTGGTGCAGGAATGGTTAGAAAACCAAGTTGGATATGAAGCTATAATTGATGGGGCTAATGTTGGGCTTTACCAACAGAACTTTGCTGATGGTGGATTTAGTCTGTCTCAGGTTTGTATTCGATCCATTGCTGACTTCTATCTATATCCATATGTTTCATTGGTGATGCATTCATACATGCTTTGTGCTTAATAGAGCAGCTAAATAGTGTTGTTAAAGAACTGTATGAGAGGAGTAAACATAAATGGCCACTCATTGTACTGCATAAGAAGCGCATTGCAGCACTGATGGAGAACCTAGAGAGTAGGCAACTCCTAGAAACATGGAAATCTGAAGGTGCTTTGTACACGACTCCAAGTGGTTCAAACGACGACTGGTAGGCATCTTCATTTTCAAGACGTGAAGATTTGGTGTCAGCATCTATGTTTTAGCAATATCTTGTACTAAGCCATAGAGATGTTTAGAGAAGATGCAAACTTGATCCTATTAAGAAAAGAATTCCCTTTAATATAGCGAATCATTTCAACGTTTTACAGTCACACTTTCTATTCCTTTTTTAACAAAAAAAAAACAAGAGACAACTTGATAACTGGATTGATTTACTATTTATCTGTGAAACAAATTGCACTATGACGCATTGCTAAAACGAAAAAGGCTGTATGGATATCACTTGGAGAGAACTGTGAAAGCAGTTGTCATATATGAATCTTTGCTTAATACCATTCAAAAAGTCAAATACTTTTTTGGCATCATTGTTCATTCATTCCACTTATGCTGTCCTGAAAGCATTAATACTGTCTTGAATACTACTAGTTGATCAACAGGAACAACATTATTTATGATGGTCAAATTTTCATATTTTTATGTTATAGCATTAACTCATAAAACGACTTAAGTTCTTCATGGAATGTTCCATTTCACTTTGTATGAGCTTAGCCATGTTCTAATGTTAAAATTAGCAAACAGGGCTTCTATCAGTAAAATATTATGCATACAAAAATTGGTCCTGCATCCTTTGGACTGCTGCATTCTGTTACTTTTTCATGGAGGATTACTTTGTTCATTCTGACACATTGTATGTGATCCAGGTATTGGCTATATGCTGCAGTTAAGCTCAAATGTTTGCTGGTGACTAATGATGAAATGAGAGATCATATATTTGAGCTCTTAGGGAGGTCCTTTTTTCCCAAGTGGAAGGAGCGTCATCAAGTATGTGACATAAAGGATAAGTTATCTCTTTCATTTCTTTAATGTTTCCTGAGGGTAAGAGTGGATTGAACAAACATTCGGTCCTGAGTGGGGGGAGGAGTATACTACCCCAACCCCTCGACCGCCCTCCATCTCTGACCTTAGTTCCTAGGGAGGGGAAACTGGTTCCCCCATCCTTGCTCCTCGGGGACCCCGAATACATGAAAATGACAACATTTTAATTAAATGAACAATAATATTTTGAGTAATTATTTAAAATGTTTATACAATGTATATACTTAATTTATTTATTAATAACGAGATTTATTAATGGATATTTACATACCTATTTAATAATAATTAATTATTAAAATATATAATGATTTGTTTAATAATTAAAAATGTTAATATATATGGGGCGGAGATAAAGGGATTCTTCGACTCCCGTCCCCGAAGTAGTGACGGGAGAGAAACCCTCCCATATCCCTGAACTCGGGGCCCTGAATGAGGAATGGATCTTTGCCATCCCTAGACTTAACTTATATGAGGGAACTTGGCAATCTTGAGTTTGCACATTCTAAAGTATGAAATAATTTGTTCTGTTTGGAACATGCAAGATCATCATTCAATACATCCAGTTTCTTCATTCAACATTCGTCCACATTTGTTATTTGAATTATTCAGTGTTCAACCATTGACAAAGTGCAACCATTATTGACTTTCTTTACATTCACATGCTGGGGAATTTTGGGTTAAGAACATTTCCTCGGTTCATTTTAACACATTCAAAATTATTACTATTTGAGCACAATTTCTAGTCACAAGTAATTGACTTCATAATCCTCTAGGTGATTTCCAATGGTTTATACAAATTTGTAATATCATTACAAATGTAGTCAGTCACGTCAGAGTAAATCTTTTGCAGGTCAAATATACTTTTGCTAAAGGCAAGTTGGCTCTCATGATGCCACCTCCATACTCTATAGTCATACAGGTAAATGGTCAATTTGTTTCAACCTTTTATTTGTGTAAATTTTCCATCATTTAATATACACGTGCTATCTTTACATCTTTTTATTGAGGAACAGAACTTTTAGCTGTTATATTATTATGATTTCAGGAATCGGAGAGAGGGTCATGGCACGTGCCATTTGATGAGCAGTGCAATGACGAGACATTAAGAACTTGGCTTTGCATCAGTAGACCAAGGTGGAATCAAGATGTTGACGAACATGGCAAAGCTGATCAATCCACAGGAAACTCTCTTGATTCACAGCCACCATCAGAAAATGTCAATGGTGTCCAGAAGTTATCAACCCCATCACCATCAACCCACACCCAAAATGGTGCAACCACAGGTAAAAGGAAAGAAAGATCATCCCCGTAAATGCAGATTGTTAGCGGGATGTTTAGTTTTCTTAGTCTCGACTGTTGATGATATGTGGTGTACTTAACACCTCTTCTGGGTTTGAGCATTTACAACAAAACAAACTGACGAGATGCAGTTCTATGTTTACATGCTAAATTTGGAGTAATTATTGTTCACTATTTATGGCCATGCCGTTGGAAAATAAAGATCTTGACATGTTTTTTTATCAATGAGAACATTATCCTTGTGGGAACAATTTTTGGTGTTGCTTTGATGATTATTATATACATGCCCTTTTTTAAAGGTCTTTCTTAGGATCCTCCATGTTATTATAATTGAAGCATGATGCAGCTTGGCACGCTTCCAGAATGATTATTATGATACTGACCATTTTTAATGTGTTAGTTCAGAGACAGAAATCATGATTACCCCTCATTATGCATCTTAATCTAACAAATGATTGGTCTAATGTTAAATTAAACTTAAATGACAGCATCTCCATCATTGTTGTGCATGCGTGTTAAAATCATTTATGCACTCTTCTTTTATTTTGTTTAAACTTACAAGTTGCAATGAAGGATATGACACCAACTAAAATGGATCCGGCTAACAATTAACCATCGGAGTAGTTGGGGCGTTGTCTAATCTTCAAGTTTCATTTTTACCCGTTGTGTAATTAACTTTTGCAATTGTTTGGCAATTAAAAAAATAGATGTTAGATTAGAGTTTAGATGTTTGACTTGATCAAATCACTATTTTTTTAGAATAAAGTGTTTGATAAATTATTTTATAAGTTAACGATTGAGTGGTAGGCTATTTTCATTAACGTTTAGCGGACAAAAAGTAGAGGTTGAACTTTTATACCCAATTTATCCTTCTTTCTTATTAAAACTTTTATTAGAGTTCGAGTCTTTGAGATTTGTGATAATCATAAATATTTGTTAGCATTTAAATATTATTGGCATTAGTACATATTTTTTTTAAATTTATTTTTTTTATTTATGCATGTAGATTCATTTAAAAAGATTATTCCAAATTAATTTTCATAAATCACAATAAAAGTTTTTAAAAATTACATAATATTATAAATTAAATAATTTATTATATTAATATATTAAGTCTATTTACGTCATTTTATAGTTATCAATTAATTTCACCATCATATTTATCAAATATTTTTTTATTATCACCTTAATGAATCGTTAAATATTAATCGCTATTCGTTAAATAAATTTTTATCCGTTCTCGCTATTCGCTTATTAATTCGCTATTGATATCAAACATAACCATAAAAAATATTTAGGATTGAACTATAAAAAGAGGGTTCATCAATCAGAAACTTGCAATGATTGATTGATTGATTTCCATGCCAAACGCGTGGCCAGGAAAGAAAAAGTAAACCTTTTGTTTGGCGAACCAACCTTCATAAGTTCATATCATATGTTGGTGATGTGCTTCATTTCATCGCATTAGCCGCCCATGTCTGCTTGGAGACAACCCACTGCCCTACCTGCTACTAATCTAATCCGAGTCTAACCCCCCAAATTTGTAGTTGAAGCTGACTCATAAATTATGCAAAAAATATTTTATTCACAAAAAGAAAAAGAAAGAAAGATTGTAATAGACAAAAATGGAAGGAAAATAAAAAAAATATGTTCTCTCGTCAAATTGACTCGGAGAATTTTGAAGGCCTCAATAATTGCCGAGGATTCGCCGTCTCATGCGTATGTTTTCTCCAATTCTAGTAAAAAAAAGACAGCTTGGAATTAAGTCTTCTTTTTTTTTCTTTATTTTCTTCTTGATAGCACGTTTTTAAGCCCAAATTATCTGCACTCAGAAAAAAAAAAACACAGACACACACACAAAAACATACGCATAAGTTCAGATAATGGTTTATTTTATTATTTTTGTATCTTTAGTTAAGACTTTGGTGGATGTAGATGGTGATAAAATTCCGACGCCTATTTTATATATTGTTGATTAGAAATGGCATGCAACCAAGGCCACCACCCACACACACACAGCTGTTGGAATCATGCAAGTGTCTTCTTATCCGTTGTACCAAATCATCGAATAATAATAATAATAATAATAATAATAATAATAATAATAATAATAATAATAATAATAATAATAATAATAATAATCTCTTTTCAAGTAAGTTGATATTAATTTTATAGCAACTTTTGTTTGAAAATTTCACCTATTTAAGGTCAACCCCAAAAATGAAAAGTGGAACATATCTCTCCAACATTTCTCTTTTATCTTAAGCATATTTTTCCCCAAAAATCATGATTTCGCCGATAAAAAGTTAGTATTAACGCTTAATAGTTTACTATATTTCGCATAATAAGTTATTACTAATACAATAGACGTAGTATCCTAAAATTTATATTTCATTTATTTCCTTTTAGGTTGGAGTCGTTGGGATTTATGCAAAGGTTTTAGATCGGATTTCGAATTTTATACTTTTATTTTCTTTTCGGTAAAAATAATAAAAGTTTAATTAGAATATATGCGGAAGCGTAATCCTTTTTTTTTGTTTAGTAGCAACTTTTGGGTGAATTTGATAATGGTAGGAGAAATTTGCGTTTTCTGAAAGAAGCACTTTTTTTGCTGATTTAATGCGAAAAATTATTTTGTGCTTATATTATTTTTTTTGTAAAATTAAATAAATGTAAAAAACCAAAAAGTAGACAAAGTGATGATTTAACATGAAATTTCGGTATAACAATTTGACACCAATGTTTAGCTATCTATTTTTGAGAAATCCTATTCTATTTTCTTATTTATATTCAAATAATATTTTTGTAATACCCTGTTTAAGAGAAGAAATGAGGCTTCCACCTTTTGCCACTTGGCAGCCCCTCGTAGGACTATAAAATCCATTAAGTCCACACTATAAAGACTATTTCTGTTGTCATTTTCTTTCTCTTATGAAAATAACACCTTTCTCACATAGTTTCAGCAGCAAAAAGAGGAGGATTGAAGCTCTCATTCTCTTATTTTTCAGCAGTAGATCATGTAGAAGAAGAAGGCAACTCTTTGCAACAAAAGGGGAAACAAGTTGTTAGGGACTGAGAAGAAGAAGAAAGAAGAATTACAAAGTAGGGCAAAGATTTGACCAAAGAGGTATGTAAAGGGGATCCTCTTTTCCCTGTCATGTTTTATGAAGCAATTAAATCTCTATTGCAAAAAGAAAAAAAAGAAGAACTAGGGCAGAAGTCATGATTCATATCTAAGTTCATATTTAAAGTCTTTGTACCTTGGGTTTTAGTCGTTGATTCAATTTGGATGATGTATGATGTTTTGATCTTGTTATGCCCTGTTTTAGGTTCAATTATATGTTAAAAACCATTTAGAACCATTTACTTGTGAATATGGGTTGACCTCGAAGGAATGTAAGTGAAATTAAGGGGAATACGGACGGGGCCCGATACGGTTGTATCGACAGAATACGGGTCGTCCGAAATTTTTTCGGACAGATCAATGCGATCGTATTGATTTGTACTGGCGGACCGTACAAAATTGTACGATCGTATAATTTTGTACGGGCAGGTCGTATTCTCAAAAACCAGTAGTATTTATCAGAGCTGGCGGGTAGTATTCTCAGAAATTGATAGTTTTAATAATGCTAGTTGTCCATATCAATGCACAAGAAGTAATTTAAGATAATAGATCATTATTAATGATTCAAATTGGACGCAAAAGGCATGTTATATCTCAAGTTTATGTTGATGATCTATTTGATATGCTAAACATAGAGGGATGCCATTGATATGATGTATGAGATAGAATATGACAAAAGCTATACCAAGAATTGATTCATGTAGGAATGGGCGTATTGGTTCACTTATTACCTTCAAATCTCCTCTCTAGAGGATGTCCTCTTAAATACAAGCTTTAGGCCTTTCTGAACAGCGTCCTAGCTCATTTGAGGAAGATCCCGGCTCTTTTGGTTCTTTACTTTCGGAATGGGCACCTTTTAACTTAGATACATTATGCATGTTAAGCCGTAAATAGGGTTTAAAAGATGAAACATGTTGTGCTTCTAATGATGTTTGATGTATTATAATTAAAAGATGGATTGAGATTAGTTTTGGTACATCTTCGAAAGGAGAAGTAAGGATCTTCATCGGGGACACTGATGTGCTTCTCGGGATGTAAAGTATTCACCAAACGTGATGATGTGCTTCCCAATGCCCTAGGAGTGGCGATATATAGGGTGCAAGGCGCTCTTGGTCTGATCAACAGTAAGATGATGTTGTATCAAAACCTCTAATCAAGACAAGATAATTAAAATGGACATGTGACACGAGGACGACTTAAGAGAAGTTAAAGTAATTTCTAAGATGTCACATGATAAGAAGATGAAAAATGATGAAGATGACATGAATGAATAAGTCAAACCTACGGGGTTATATGCATTGAAAGTCAATGCTAAGTAAAGATATTCATGTCTAAAGAAGTATTATATTAATAATACTATGTATGGTACATTATATTGATAATGCCAAGTAAAGCAAAGTTAAGCTGAACTTATGTTGTATTATATTGATAATGCATAAGAAATATAATAAAGAAAGTAAGAGATGAAAGACAAACTTAAATTTAAGTTTTTGAGCATAATGAGCTAAGATGCTAAAGTAAAGTAAAGATGAAGGGTCATATGTTGACCTAAAGTTTGTGTTAAGAACATTATGATATGCTCTATGTTATTTATGATGTTTATATGCATGTCATGTAGGTATTTGCATATATGTGTGATATGACTCATCCATTCTTCGGCCTTTACATATTCTAATGGGATGAAAGTCCCCTGCTTTTGGATCCTGCAGGTGCAAAGTAATTATGATGCTTATAAGAAAATTGCGCTACTCATGATGGCGAAAGCACATGATTAAGTATGGATTGTCTTAAAGTCAAGTATCTTATTGTCTTTCTTTTTCTATCAAGTTGTAAAGACTATGTATCGTCTTCGGGCAAGTATGTCAAGTTATGTTAAGAGACTTTTATGGACAAGTTATATTATTAAGATTCATGTCATGGGTTATGTCGTCTTTTGATCAAATTTATGTGTCTCCGCTGATTCGTACACTTGTCACGATCTTGACGTATCTCATGCTAATTTTATCTTGTGTCAATTATATTCAAATTTTACATTCATATTTCTTCATGTTGTGATCATGATTGTCAATATTCAAGTCAAGTTCAATATCTCGTAGCACCACGAAAATTGTTTTGAGCATCGATTCGTTTACGTGGCGGGATATATTTTCGGGGTGTTACAATTTTAATTTGGATCTGCGTCCGTTCTTACATCGTATACTTCATTTCCTTCGATGGAAAGAAAAAACAACTCTGCGCGCTGCAGTTAAATAAGATGACAAAAATACTTTTCAGTTCAACCAAAACCGTAATCAGCTAATTATTTTAACACTTTTCTGTGCTTTCGCTGGTTTAACAAAAGATTATTCTATACGCGTCATTAATCATTTTTTCAAAGTAAATTTAGTAACATTAAGTTTTCTTTCTATTCTCGATTATATGATTCTTTTTCATTTGTTCCTATGCTACGAAAATCAATTACTCAATTTTTTTGGATCAATCTAGTCTATAGGGCTATTAGCATTCATTCACGACGAAAATAAATCATGAATAAATTAATTATTTCGAAGTTTGAACTCAGAACTATTAAATATATGTACTAACCAACTTGATTAAATCAATCTTGATAAAGCATTTCACTTTCAATTTTATTTTATGGTCTATTTCATTTTTTACTTATTTATTTAACTACACATTATATCACATATTACTACCTGATAATATATATTTTCTAAAACATATATTGAGATGAAAATGAAATATATCTTTTTTATCTGTAAAATTACAGGTTAAACAAAGAAAAAAGACATACCAAACAAAACCAATTAATTTTTTTTATATTTTTCTATTTTTGTTTAATGATCTCTCAACTCCATACCTATCTTTTCTCCTATATATATTAATATAATATATATATATATAGACGCCCATTTTTATCCCAACCAGTTTCCAATTTAACGTCCTCTCTCCGTCTTCTCCTTTGTTATCTCCCCTCCGTAATCGCTCGCTGCTTCCATCTCCTCCTCCTCGTCGGCGGCCGATCGGTTCCGGCGTTGCTCTGTTCCTTGATCTGATCTCGGTTGGTTCTTCATTCAATATGCTCTGTTTTTTTGGATGATAAAAATCGAATCTTTTTGAAAAGTTTCCGTAGGATTTGAGGCATGTTCTTGTTTGCTTCGTCGTGAATCAAAAGGAAACATTTTGGATTGGTTTCTACGGCAAATAAAACATCTTTTTCTTCTTTCGGCGGCTTTCCGGGAGGAAATATATGATTACTTTTGTGTAATAATTTCTTCTTGCGCTTAATTTTGCAGGCAGATCGTTCGATCTAAATCCGGTGCGGCCATGGCGGAGGAGCAGCGTTGCCAGGAGGGCCACCGGCTGTGCGCTAACAACTGCGGCTTCTTCGGCAGCCCCGCCACCCTCAACCTCTGCTCCAAGTGCTACCGCGATTACCGCCTCAAGGAGGACCAGGCCAACTCCGCTAAGATCGCCGTCGAGAAGTCCTTCCTCGCTTCCTCCTCCTCCCCTTCGCCTTCCCCTTCCTCATCTTCCGACTCTACGTCCTCCGAATCGCCGGCTGGAGACGTCAACGAAGGCGTTGTCTCCCCTTTGGTCCTGTCGCCGCATCCTTTGCCGGAGGCCTCCAAGGAGGAGGAGGCAGTGGAGCTGGTGCCAGCGCTACCGCCAGCCGAAACGACGACGACGACGATGACGGTGCCGGCGAACCGGTGCGCGATCTGCCGGAAGAGGGTGGGGCTGACGGGGTTCCGGTGCCGATGTGGGTTCACGTACTGCGGGGCGCACCGGTACGCGGAGAAGCACGCGTGCACGTTCGACTTCAAGTCCGCCGGCCGCGACGCCATCGCACGCGCAAACCCCCTCGTCAAGGCCGACAAGCTCGGCAACAAGATCTGAGCCGTCCACTCCTCCAATCCCAACTTAGATGGACGGTCCCCGATGCGTCTCAAGGGTCGCTGCAGCCTTCTGTTCTCTCTCCTTTCTTTTTTTATTTTTTATTTTTAAATTTTAGATGGTGGCAATAATGATTGTAACTTGTAAGCACAAGAAAAATGTAAAAAAAAATGTTGTTTGAAAACAATATTTATTTAGCTCCATTATTATTATTATTATTATTATTAGTATTAAGTATGATGTAATTAATTTGGTTTATAATTATCCAAATTATTATTATTATTGTTATTCTTTATAATTTAATTAATTGGTGGTGTAGAAGGATTATAGAAAACGGAGGGTGGGGACCGCATGACCGTGTGGAGGTACGTATTTAGATACGCACCGAGATGTTGAAAAGTTTGGAGTGAGTGGCCGACACGTAGTAGGGTCTTGTCCTTCCACCTTCGCGTCAATTTCGGCGTCTCAAGACAACTAATAATTAATAATAATAAATTCGAACCAAGTTCGATCGGCATATTTAATTAATAAAAATATATTTCGAATTTAAAAATTAAGAGTTAGTAGGCGAGATAATTTAATTATGTTGAATCATAGCGAGAGAATCATTTCGACAAAATTATTTGCGGATAAAAGTTATTATGCAAATTATTTGACCTTTTGGATGAATAATTTTTTTATGTGTATGTTGTATTATGGTGACGAGAGAATATAAACGATGGTTGTGCAGATTATTTAATTTATCGTGTAGGATGAGATAGTCATTTATAAGCACGATTTGGAGACCGAAAATCCGAACAGATATCTATGAAAAATAATAATAATTTCAAAAAAAATCAAACAAACGACTAATATTAATTGTATCCAAAAAAACACAGCTAATACTATATTTATATATTTTTTTTCTGGGAAAAAAAAAGGAAAAAGATATGTATGATTTTTATGAAAGAGGTGTCATTGGAAAGTCGACACGTAATGTATCATGTTGAGGTGGTGGATGCGTGTCTTCAAGTTCTTGTGGTTACAAAAAATTGTCCTTCAATTAATTTTTTTTATCTCATTAGTGTCACCCACAAGTCATACGCAACTATTTATCTTATTTTATATAATATTTGTACAGATGCTATAAAAACATCATTAAAATTTAGGGAACTAATATCTCGCTTACCTCATAATATTTTAATCAATTAAAATAAATAAAATAATTAAACGTTAGATGACAAAAAAATGTTAAAATATTTATGGTACAAAGTAAAATTTTACAAATTTAATTCGCTATTAGTAGAAAGAAATAAACTTTATTACTAGTATTAAAATATATTTTTAAATTGAAACACTTGTTCTCTTTTTATCATAAGTTATTTAATTACGTGAAACGTGTGAATAAAGCAGTTCGGATTAGATATTTTATTCCGCATCTAAAAGTTAACCTAAGTGAGTTTTAAGCATAGAAAAACACTCCAATATTATATTTTTGAAAAAAAAAATCAATTCTGACGATTGCAATTGTTTTGAATATTATTTTGGTTAATATTAAATAATAATGATATGAAATTTATCACGTTAAATATTTAAAAGAATTATAATTATAATATTATAATCAAACTTGAAAATTCAACGTTGATACTAAAATAATATCTCATTTTAATCCTAAGTTCATATTTAACTATATCAAGTTAATTTAAAATATTAAAGTTCAACGACATTATAATAAAATATTAAAATTCAACTTAATAATTTTCACGTTGATTTTTGTATATAAAAAATTATTTGTGCTAATAATTGTACCCAAATGTAATTGGCGATGTAAAGAAAAAGTATTGACTTAAGAAATAAAATATTCTAAAAAGAGTGATGTTTTAGTGATATATATTAAGAAAATTATAAAAAAAATTATTTGATTCAGGGTTCGCGTTCCGGTGAGCTTTTTTTTTGTTGTTTATGGGTCCTACTTCTGCCGGATGTTTTTTTTTTGACAAAAAATCTTATATTTTATTGCAGATCCAAATTTTCGATTTTTTTAGGTTAAATAGGTTTCTATGTTTTATAAGTTTTTCCTTGCACTCAAGATCAATGCTAATTACTCATCAGGTCTTTTTTTTTGGGTCTCAGGGTAGAACCCCATCGGTTTCCAGAGCTATTAGCACCTGACTAATCCAGTGTTCGGACGGGTGCGGCGAAGGCAAATCCTGGCCAAAGTGATCTCTCTGGGAATCGAATCCGGGGCTACTAGCCCCGTCCTCCTAGGGCACAGTCCCGCTAATCAACTGTGCCAACCACTCTTAGTTTACTCATTAGATCTTTTTAATTGACAAGGAACTTGGTGAATTTAAAATTTAGCAGATTCTTTTTTAAGAATTAATATGATATATCGTTGATGCGTGCTTTAAGAAGGATGTCGGCGAATTGAAGCTAATGACAATAAAAATATCAAGAAATCTCAATCGAGGATATGGGGGTCCATCAATCTGATATTTAGCTAATTATTATGCTACTATTAGCTAATTTGGTCGTCTTAAGGTGTTATTTATTGTCATATAAATGATTCGCTTGAAATTCTATACAAGTATAAACTTCATCTTCTTTTGCTACTTTACCATATTCCAAAAATCATGCATATCATTGTGCAAATTCAACTTTTATAAAATAAATTGTTAATTTCTCATTATTATTTGATTTTTTATAACTGTAGTTCGTAACTAAAATTTCATAATATGTGCTTAATTTATTTTTTAATCAGACCATTCTGACTTTTAAATGAGCATTTTAAATTTACTGTTAGAATTATAGATTATTAACTGTGAAAGAGTTTGGTATTCAAAATTAGATCGAGTCGGAAGAGAATACTGTGAGAAATCAAAATATATTAGTAGGGATGAGCATAAGTTTGATCCGACCCGATCAATTCGACTCAACTCGACTCTATTATTTTTTGATCGGATTGGATCAGATAACTACCTTCCTTAAATCGGTTCAACCCGACCCGATACGATTAATTTCGGATCGATAACGAGTTGAATGTTTAATTACCCGACAATTCAAAACTTATCCCGAATGACATAAAATTATAATATTAATATAATAAAAAATATTAAGTAATATTAAAATTACTTATATTTTAATAGTTTCAAAAAAAATTATCATTAGTTTTAATTATTTTATAATATTTTTTGTTCATAAGATATATGAAAAAAATTGATATCAAACAATTTAATGGTTCAACCCCGATGACCCGATTCGACACACTATAAAATTTTTCGAATTAGGTTGGGTCGAATTTTAATTTTTTTCAACCCACCGCGATATTATTATTTTTGGATTGAATTAAATTTTACATCAAATCCGGTCCAACTTGATCCATTATCACCCTAGCATGAAAAACTAGGAGATGAGGAGTTCGGAGATTGAGCCCTCATATTTTTGGGTTATACTTTAATGTCAAATATATTATTTTTATACAAATGTATTAAAAGAGTGAATTTTTTGAATGATGATTAATAGAAAAAAGATATTTGCTTCTCTCGTGTGCTAATTTCTTACATATACAGTATATTTAAAATTATTTAACGTCACACTAAAAATAATATTTTTTTCTTTAATTTAATTACGTTTATTATTTTCTCAGAGTCTTCGTTTCTTTTTTTCAATTCTTTTTACTTTTTTAATCTTAAATATTAAATTAATTAAGAGTGTAAGAATAAGTTTTTATTTTCATTTGTGATACGTGATGTATAGATAATGAAGTAGAATAATACTCATCATACTATTCATACGTTAACAGTAGATATAATATTTATACAATTTAAGATTACATGTATAATAACTGACTTAACAAACACACATATCATCAAAAGGTTTTATGTGTGTGTGTTTGTGAAGGTAACGGGGGGATCAAGTAATTACCAATATTGTCAGAACTGAACTGGACGTCGACCCGGAGGAGCCTCCGGGTTAGGTTTAACCGATTGGACCGATTAAACCGGATGGTCGAACTGGATACTATTAAAAAATATTAAATTAAAATATGATTTATTATTTAGATAAAAATTCACAAATAAATGATTAAATATGAATAAAAATTAAATTTATTTTTAAAAGTTATGATCAATTAACATTTTATTTGATATAAAAATTATTAATAAAAATATATCTTAAATAATTATTTATTAAAACACAAATATCATGTAAAGAATTCTTTTATAATTAAAAAGAAAAAATAAAAAAATAAAAATTGATTTAAAAGGCTGTATTTTTTTCATGGCCTATTTGTCTTCAAAGCACATTCCCTCTTTCAACCCAATTTTTTTTTCTTTTTTTTTGCTTGAATCGGCCGGTTCACTGAAAATGGTCGGTTCAAGCGGTTCGACCATTATTTTTCCGGTTCTTGACCAGTTTTGACCGGTCTAACTCCTTACCCGATTTTTCTATCGAACTAGGACCGGACTAGAACCCGGTCGACGGTCGAATCGGTCGAACCGGCCGGTCCGGTCCGGTTCTGACAACAATGATAATTACTATACAACAAATTTTACTGTGCCCTTATTAACATAATGAAATTTACACTACGTCAAGTGCTCTACGATGCCGTCAATCGACAAAATTAGTAAATAACGAAAACATTGTTCGCCCTTCTTTTTTTGAGTTGAGCCATTTGGTTGCCACTTGGTAATACGTCGTATAACCACATGGATCCATATGTATCCATCACCATCAATTGCTTACAATTGCAGCTGTTTGCCGAAAGCAAGCAATGGACAACTATTGACAGGGTGGATCATCATCTTCGATTCAATCTCTCTCTCGTATATAACTTTTTTTTTGAAGAAAATGGAAGTGCTACCTACTTAATTAGTTAACATCGTACTACTTATCTTAATTATTCACCGTAAGATGTTGAATATACGATAGATATGCGATATTCTATTTCTTAAATAGTTTGTTATAAGTTGTTAGATCTATCGTATATTTAACATCTTACGATTGATAAGATAGGTAGTACGGTGTTACTTATTTAAATAGGTAGCACATCCATTGAACTCCTTTTTTTTATTCCTAAGGAATCTCTAATGTTCAGAGATATTAATATCTAATTAATCCGAAATCGAGATGAAAAGACAAAAATAATATTCCTCTAACTAAATTGATGACTTTGAAGTTCGAACTCAAATCTACTAACTTCATCGTCCTTCAATTCGAAACACTTGCTAACCTTAGTAAACATCATATACCCACCAACATGACCCACTCTTAGCTCATTCTGTATATACCTACCATGTCTAATGTTGAGATAAGGTAGCCCTTTAACCTTATGAATCAAATCAGAAACCTACAATCACTTAATCGCTTGGTTAAGTGGTGATTGTTGTGTCCACAGTGAAAGAATCCACTAATGATGAATGGATGGATGAATAATGGATGGACCATGCTCTTGTCGAATACCATGAGCTTATGCTTTTGGAATCATGACAGAGACACATGATAAAGAGTGATAACAAAGACACTCCAATTTCGATATCGATATTTATCAGATGCAGTACGAGACCACAGCACAAGAGTGTCACATCTCTGAGCTTTAATCCATTGAAATGATATCTCACTTTTTCATGTTGGCAGTTTTGTTTTGTGATGGTGTGAGCCACACAACTACAAATCCGAGAAGATGAGCATCTCCAACAACGTACTATATATAATGTGTTTTACTACGACAAAGATCAGCATATAAGCATCTCCAGCTACTCTCAACTGCTTTTATTATTTTATTTTATTTTTTTTAGTCTATCCATCCTCCTAATATTCACATATTTAAAATACCAAAAAGAATTTGATTGCTATATATGCGATTGGAGAAAGTTAAGAAGATTTGGGAGATGAGTTAGAACAGAAGGATGTAGCAAAATGCCTATATGAAATTGCAAATAATACAACATTTTGTATTTTTTTTCCTGAGGAGCTAAGAAGCTTACTTCCATAAAAAAAATTTTCAAATGTGCTCAAGTCTGGGCGAGAAAATAATAGAAACTGATCATAAAGGATTCATCTTTTTATTCTACATTGTGCACAACTAAATTGCATGATGAGAAAACACACATGTACAACTCAAATATTTACAATGAACGTTGAACAAATTCAAAACATGAAGACATAAAAAAAGAAGGACAACCTTATTCTTCTTGGTGAAATTTACATATGTTTGCACGCCGATGAACTGATCAGTCTCATCCTAAAACTAATTGCTTTATGGCCTAATTATTTTTGCACAGTAGAACTTGACCATCATCCTCTAAGAGTAAATTAGCTCGTAGTCCCTCTGCAAGATCATCAACACCTGGTTTGGTTTGATAGCAAAGGCTCTGTGGCTTCATCTGAAGATAACCTCGACTCCTGATCTTGCACTTCACGTGGATGTTCTGGATTCAGAAACCAGGCATGCCACAATGATATTATCTGTGCACAAAAATTGTACCTGGAATTAGATTGAATGCTTGGAAGAATTACATTTCTCATCGACATAGACTGTGTGCGTATGGCTACATACAGTTATGTCTAAGACCATTGTTCACTGGCTAATATTAATCCAGACAAAAAAGAGCCAAAAAGAACATTACCATGGAAATCGAAGCAAATAAAATGCTGAAACCTTTGCAATTGAAAGGAGCCTTGCTTGAGATAAATAGAGCTGCAATAACCAGGCAATTACACATATAAACAACTCGAACAACGATTAGCCATGTCAACCAGATAATGCATTGATATGTAAACTATATAACCGTAAGAAAGATCAAATGACATTTGTGTACTTACAAGTTAGTGGACTCATTACCAGCGGTGATAACAAACTGGCTGTGGACTGGACACCAGCAATTAATCCTTGTGCCTTCCCCTATAATTCCAAGTATAATATTAAAATTTCCAATATTGCGTGCAAAATGAGAAAAAAACAATGACTACTTTTGCATTTACATATAATATCTACATCCATTAGAAAGCCTATTTTTATTTTAGAGGACGCAGATATGAATGAAAATGACAACAATTTATATATTGCCTCATTGTGTTCTCATAGGACATTGAAAGTATGAAACACACCTGATCATTTGAAACAGCTGCCTTCGATATGATTGCGTACGTCTGCAAAGATCAGTAAATTAGTCTATTAAAAGTGTTGGCAATACATAACAGATCAAACATTGCCAAAACTTGTATAGCCATAAAAAAAATTCAAAGTAAACTCATGGTTCAAATATGTATGAAATAAACCAAAACATAAAACATAATTAAAGACAATTTTCCATTTTGTTCTTACAGATGGTTTCACGAGTATATAAATGACTCCAAATGAGGCACTGAGATAAGGAACCTGAAAATATTCAAAGGAATGTTCTATTTATGTAAATATGCTATGTTCACAAATGATACATATGGCAGGCAATATACAGTTTAGTGAAATACATACCCAAGGCGCCCAAGCCAACCCATAAAACCAAGCCTGTCCACATATAAAGGTTACAACTTGTAAGAAAAAAGAAATTCTGCATACTTAAGAGAGGTAATCTCCAAGCAGGTTACAACTTACATAAGCAATTGACGAAATCAAAGCAATGCATAGCACTATCTTTTCTCCCACTATGAGATTAAGAAGTGGAAGCACCAAGATCTACAAACATAAGGAACAACTAAGCCATGAGAAGCATAAATATATCAAATTCTCAATCAGAAGTTAAGATATCCGAAGTTCGAGATTCGTGTTTCCAACATCATACATTGTTACCAATAACTAACCAATGAAATCAGTAAAATGTAGCACGAAGTGTTTCCAACATCATACACTGTTACCAATAACTAACCAATAAAATCAGTAAAATGTAGCACGAAGTGTCGAACCTGAGAAAATATAGACCCAATTCCAACCAACATAAGGATTTCAGAGAATTGATTCTTGTTGAAGCCGAAAGCTGACTTCAGATAGTACTGCAAGTAAAATCAAGAAAGTACCAATTACACAGACAATATGTTTTGATGATGAACAGATGTATTTAGTAATGCAAGTACGAAAGCAAATATAATTGTGTCACGTAAACTATGTGGAAACTAATCACAGCTAGAGCAAGTAAAAAAAATGTATACCAACAAGATGCTGCTGATACCAGACATTCCCAACTCATAAAAGAAGGAAACATATGAGATGCCTCTCAGTGTTGCACTGTAACATGTAAAATGAACTTTTAGTTAAAATCTCAAACTTGTGATTTTCCATATGGTAGGAGAAACTACGTAAGCATACTTTCCAACATCAAGAACTTGGTAAAGAAAATCTTAGAAAACAAAATAAATCTTCATGCAACTAAAAGAAAATACCTATTGGTGACTAAGAGAACTGACTCCTTCATTGATTTCCAACGATTACGGAGGACACTTCTGACAAATGTTGAACATGGCAGGTGCTCATGTGATGTGGCAGAAACTTTAACTGTCTCAACCAGAAATATCTTCATATAGAGTGTAGAGACGACTAGCAAGGTTATCGAAATCTGTACAAGATCTTTTTTGTTAAAATTCACTTTGACACTAATGATTTGAAATAAAAAACAAAACATACCTCAAAAATCCATCCTTCTGGTAGAAAACGAGCCAAGACATTTCCTAGTACATGTGAAGCGGAAAACAACCCAGTAATCCATCCAAATACCGCAGCTCGTTTTTGGGTCGATACTACATCAGCCTTCAAAATGAAATTATGTTTGAGGATCAGTGGACAACTAAATTTTGGAAAACTTCAAATTGTTTCAGTTGAACTTTGTAGATACAAAACATTCAAATAAGTTAAATTAGCAAAGAAAACAAAAATACTTACCAACTTTCACTTCAGATACACAAAAACAGAAAGCAAAATTAAACTACAACTCAGGGTTGCTACTCAAATCCATTGTTACAAGATTCAGACAAGATTAATAGAGGGATTATGATATGCTATTGTTCTTTATAAACAATAAATATAAAAAAATTAAAATATCAATCCTACTATCAGTTTTATTTTGAGTACACACTTAGTGCAATAACTGAAAAATGATAAGCATGCCAAAAATGCAATCAAAGAAAAAAAAATTTGCACAAACTTAAAGCATTCCAACTCTCCTTACCTTTGAATGTGTGCATGGTGTGTGCCTTGTCACAACCAAATTCCTCAACTCAATGTGGATTTTTATAACCAATGTTATTAAAACTAGATTAGTTTTGCCAATCCGACTGGTTAAACCGTGAAATTTCATAGGTGTTGTGTCTGCTTGTTCACATGAAACAAGTGGAGTTGTAGTTAAACATGATTGCATCGGTTCAAACTAGTGATGGGTAAAAACTCGGTTCACCACAAAAAGAATATGAAAAGATACAAATAACTACAAGAAAAACACATGCCCACTGCACTGCATGCTGAAGCTCCAAGTGTGATAAGCACGAATGAGTGGTGATGATGGATGAAGGAGAGAAGAAAGAGAATAGATAAGGATGGAAGAGATGGAGGAAGACAACGTTCTCATAGGAGAACATAAATGAGAAGATAGAATAGAAGATTATTGATAGAGAAGAGAGGGCAAAGAGAAAAAGTTATGAAAGATGAAATGTTGACGTGAAGAAAGTTGGCAGAGAAAAAAATAAAAAAGAAGGTGATGTAAATATAAAAGGAAAATAAACAGGGGAGGTTGGTTAACCAACGAAAGAAATAAGGAAGGGAGAGAAAGGAGAGATGAAAATGGAAAAAAACGAAATAAAGATGGAAAGTAGGATTAACAAATAAGAAGAACAAAGCAAAACTGTCAAAGTTATTCACAAAAAAAAAAGTTTAATATTATCCTATAGTACTATTTGAAATTTTATAAATAATATTTTCACATCATCATTATTATATTATTATAAGTTGTTTTGTTAGTTTCATATATGATACCACTCATTATTTTTAAGATCTTAGAAATGATATTAGTTTAATAAAAATTTGGTTCAATCCATTTGAATTCCATCCAATCATAACCTATTTGATACACCAATTAGAAGTCCAATTCAATTAGAAAAACACTGAAAATAACCTTATATTGATAATCTGGAAAAGAAATTACAGAGTTTATAGTTTTTTAGTGGACAACTTTAACTTAATTAATCATCAATGATAAAGCATAGCAAAATATGCAAATAAGGGAAAAAAGATCTATAAATTGAAAAAAAGGCGAACAATTAAGATCCTCTTACTGCATAAGCAACTGATATGCAAAATATGCTCCCTTGGCTTATGATATATGAGATTGTGCGAAGAACATAGTAGACATAGACGGAGGACCTTGATTCGTCCCAAGCAAGTACAGCTGAAAATACAAGTTGAGCACAAACCATTATGAAAGAACAAGCATAGATAAGTATTTCTTAACCTACTGCATATAAACATCAGAAAAGCATCAAGAGTTTGGATCCAAGAACATGATAATTACATATAGAAACTTCTGAACCATGGTGTCCAACCTATTGAAATAACAAAGTCAATAATATTGCAGTAAATGACAAGTGAGGACAAGTTCAGAATAGTTGGATGATCAAGCTATTCTTCGGCTCTGAACTGGATGATGACAGACCATATAAATAATAAGGATAATGTTCATAATAGACAAAATAAATGATGAGTAAACTGGTTGGATAATTTGAAATTTCGGGCAAACCAATCAGTACAAAAGATGACTAAATTAGAGAGAAAAAAAAGGAATAAATACCAAATGGAAAGATGGAAGTGGAAATGGTGACTAGCAGCAGAGGCTTGCGGCCGTACTCATCTGCAAGCTGGCCCAAGATTGGAAGCACGACCATCTTAAATATCCCTACTACCTGCAATGCATCATCCAAATTGCCAAAAGTTTGAGCCCCCAAGAAACTCAGAACAGTATCTTAACCATAAGAGGGATAAGGGAATAGTGTCAGGCCACATCAAGCTAGTTAGTTTGCACTCAACCAATTGCAAAATTAACCATACATGAAGCCTACATGGTGTGAATTATGGAATAATTATTCGAGCAATACTCCAATTTTATCCCCTGGAAGTACCAATCCAAGAGTTGAGATGCTCAGAATTTTAGCAGGCATGATGATGGATACAAAGTGTCAAACTAAAAATGTCTCTTTAATCTTCTTCCAACAAAGAGAGAGAGAGAGAGAGAGAGAGAGAGAGAGAGAGAGAGAGAAACA
>LTAE01006349.1:0-15154 GCA_001647135.1 Pontederia paniculata
AGAGTGGGCGTCCAGGATGCTGAAGGGAATCAGCGGGCGACCAGCGATCAGTTGTAGAGAGGTACTCAAGTCAAGGCCGGGCGACCACAGGAGGTGACGGATGTTCGAAGGTGCTTCACTGAGGGGAAAAGCTTCAGCACTTGAAGCTGCGGACGCCCGGGGGTGTGCGGTGGACGACCGAAGCACCAGACGGCAGTTCAAGTGGGAGACTTCACCGAAGCAGTGGTCGACCAAAGCTGGAGCAGCGGATGACCGGAGAAGTAGGTGAAGGTATAGTACTTGCATTAACGGCTAGTTTTCTAAGAGAGAGAGTATTAGGTCTTTAGTGTAGAGTCTATAATGTAATCCCAAGAGTCTTGGGAAGTAACTTTGACTAACTTTGTAAAACACTAAGAGTGCATAGAGTGAGAGCCTTAGTTCCCCTTGTATGAAGGGTCCAAGCGATCTTGAGGATTCTGTAAGAGGTTGTGTTCTTGTCCTCGTGCAAGAAAGGAGAAGTTGTAAGGGAGCCCCTTCGCCCATGAAGAAGGATATAGTGATCTCCGGAGATCTCGTGGGAGAAGACCGGAGCGAGAACGTATGCCAGGAGTTCGGCCGAACCTCGTCAACAAACTCTGTGTTTGTTTGTTTGTTTTCTCTCTACTCTCTTCTCTGTTTGTTTATGTTTGCATTTACAAGCTTCCACTGATAACTCGTCTAAACTATTTAAAAGAGAGTAAGATTTTTAATACACCAATTTACCCTTCCCCCCTCTTGGTGCCATCCAGATTCTACAGATTTGAAATGTCAATCGTGACTACAATAGAAGAACTGGTAGCAGGATTCATGGGCATTTTCAAATCTGTGTGAATGATCAAACACAAAATACTATTCAGTACTAAGATTTAGATCACTTTTAACAATGTTCAAGAAGAAAAATCCATGAAGCCCAGAAATCCAACTGTATGAACCAAAAATCAAACAGCAAAAAGAATGCAATAACTTAGAGCAATCTAACCATGTAGAATTCAGATCTGGATCTTCTTCAATGTAACTCTGATACCATGTTAAGAATTGCGCGATCCATCCAACCTGCTTCTTCTTTACTTCTGCAAGAACTTGAAGAAGAAACCAGAAACCAGAATCGGGAACAAGAAGAAGATATTTTTTGGAGAAATGAAAACATAGTTTTTTTATTCATTTCACATAATAAAAATGTACAACTCTCCCATATTTATATTCTTGTTTGTAACACTAAAACACTGATACTTCTATTGTTACATGAATATGTCAGTTAATAGACTGATACAAGACTTGTACAATAATAATTGTCATATGCTTTCAAAATATGGAAAAACTAAATATCAGCAACATTTCTGTTGTCTCTCAACATGTAGCTCGATTTAGCGATTACGAATTAAACAATTTAACTATAAACTAATGATGAGTTAGCAACGACTTGTAAATGTTTATTTATTTATAAAATTTGAAAATAAATGTGAGGAAGAACATATTTATATTTTATATTCTTAACACTTTTCACATATGGTCGTCGACCGTCTGCCAATGTCGATGTTACCTGTCATAATTGCACACGAGTTGCATGTGCTCGTGTCTTGACGACCTTGGCTGGAACGTGCGATGTGCGATTACCGGATCGCTATCGCTTTAATTGTGTTACCAATAATTCAAAAAAATAAATTGAAAGCAAAAAATAGAACTTTTATATTTATATTCTTCAAACACGATGACAATAGTTTTACACCAATGTAGTATTAGATTTACGAGCAATTAAGCAACGGAAATATTTCATCCATGCTAACAAAGGAATGTTTCCATAGGAAAATCATCTTTACTTTATTGCAATTTATATTAGCGATGGAATAACGGCAATTTGGTGTCAAATATTTTCATCGTTAATATTTAATATTCTTATATTTAGATCATTAGGAAGAAGATAAAAACTATTTAATTAGAATGATGAATTTTCTAAATGAAACAAGATAAAAAAAACTAATCTCTTTTAAACTCATCTCATTCACCCTTATATTACCTTCCCCTCGGCTTTTCTTTCCGTCCTTTGTTCAAACAGACTTTATGTCCCAAATTCGTGATGCTATATCTGAAGGCAGTGTTTGATTGTGATATTATTATACATGGTATAAGTATAGTTATACTTATGCTATATTATAACTCATTTTTATTCTCATTTATGTTTGATTGGATAGAATAATAATAAGTCATTTTTTTATCAAAAATTATTGTATAAATTAGATAGCAAGTATTATTTTTACTCATGTCATACCCAAGTTGGGTATAACTTTTTTTTTAATGATAATATTATCTCTTCCAATTTTTGGATATGTTTGAGTATAATTTAGGGGATAAATTCTTATTCACGAAATTATATGCTAACTAAACGCAGCCGAAAGGATTAGAAGGTTCGCATAACATGCGAATAGAACGTTGCCATCATGTAATAGATTAATGGTATGTTTTTTATTTGACAACTCGTTTTAGGAAAAAAGTTATTAGGATTAATATGATTGATTATATTATGATCGACGTATACATGAATTTAAAATATATAATGTTTACTTATATAACACTCTAGCTATGTGAAAAAACAGATATGAATTCAAATTGATTTTCTCTTCGAAAATATATTGATGGGCCTGACATTTTCTGCTTGGGCTTCGTTAGGCAGGATCCATAAAATTTTTGGGTTTGTCCACCTTTGCGTTACATATATTGCATGTACAAAAACGAATACCCACGGATTTTCGCCAACTGGAATTTTCCGCAATTTAATTTAATATGATATCAACATAAAAAATCTTAAATTTAAATTTCTATTAACTTCATATTAAAAAGTTACCTTATTTTTTTTTCAATTGTTCATGTGCAAAATTTTGGACTATATCAAAATTATTAACAAATTTAAAAAAAATATAAATATAAATATCAATATATTACTCTTACATCAAAGCGTTCAATATATTATCGCCTTTTAAATATAAAATGTATGGTTTATATTTAAAAGAAAGTTGGTGCAACAAGTCAAATTTGAGCTATAGATTTTTATTTAGACGACATTAAGAGGGATTACATGGTGTCCCTATTTTAAAGTACTCACATTAAGTCCTTAATAAAAAATGTAAATCATACTAAAAAATAATTTCTTGTACTAAGGAAATGTATTACTTCAAGAGAAAACTCAAATTATATTTTATTAAATTAGATATGTTATAAATAATTCTAAAAAGTTTAAGTTGATAAAAGAGCGACATTTTTATATTTATATTCTTAACAATCCTCTTAGAGCTGACAAATTTTATATATTACAAACCTTAATATTTTGACAACTAAGAGAATTATGCCAATATTTAAACTTTGATATCATATTAAGTTAGACGTACTATTAATAATTTAAAATTTTAAATAAATAAAAAGAGTAACATTAATATATTTATATTCTTGAAAACTTTGGATGATTGGCGATCAGTTTAAAGCTATCAATTTTGTGCCTTTCGGAGCTCATCGGTTGTTCAACCTTTTTTTTTTGTGATTGATCAAGAAGTAACATTTTGAGATCTTAGGCCGGAGGGAGGAACTAGTTGCTCTTGATTTTGTAAGTTGCATAGGTTTTCATTTCTTTGGTCGCGGCAGTGATTCAAAACCATCATATTAATGTATCCTCCTATCAAGGGCGGAGCTAAGGGGGTGCAAGGGTGTGCAATGACGCCCCCCGGACTTCGTTAAATAGGTTTCGTAGTAGTAATTGATCAATATTGGCTACTTGTCCAAATGGATAGGGTGCAACACATGCATCCGAAGGTCACCGGTTTCAAGCCCCCTTGGCTCCTTATTTTTTTCTTTTTTTTTCTATACTTTACCTATTCCACTTTCACTTTCTTATTATTTATTCTTTATACTTTTTTTATGAAAATAATATCAATATTTTTTTTATTTCATTATTATTTTATTCAATTATGAATTAGTGTTATAATATCATATCCATATTTTTAAATGTTCTCACTCTATTTTTCTTTCTATTTTTTAATGTTTAAAATAAAAAGTAAAATTTAAATATTTTGAATTATATTATGCCATGCAAATAAATTAATAAAAATTATAATTGTAAATATAGATTAATTTCTAAAATAATTTTTTAATTCTATAAATAAGTGTATGAACAATTGTGCACCATCTGAATAAAAGTTTTAGCTCCGCCACTGTCTCCTATAAAAGGGATTCAAACATTTGATTTTGTTTCTGAAATGTCACTTCATGTTTATCAGAAATACTAAAAACAGAAAAATAAAACCCATTCAAGACTAATAAAAACAGGCTACAACTTTTTTAATGGAAACTAATTTCAACTTCCGAGTCATACCATATTGCTCTGATGTTACTTCAAACTAAATGGAACATAGTTGATTCAGTGTTTGCTTTAATTTATCAATTGACATGCAGCAAATTTGCAGTCCTTGTAATCTTGCATCATATTCCAACTTCATATATGCCATGAAGTTGAGGAAATGGAGATGGCTTTCATTGATAGCTCATCCTGATGACTCTGAAAATGAACAAATTGTTCCTCAAGTGACATTCCAAAAAGTTAACATTGTGCGAGCAATAATAATGATCCTCCAGAGATGTTTCACAGGGCACAGAAACAGTATGTTTAGAGGAGAAGGATAGAAGTGGTTTTTTTATCTTGAGATTGTTGGTAATGATCGTTATGGTCAATGATTATATTGAAGATCATTAACTAGAGTAATGACTGTTATAATAATCAAGGAAATATTATATTCATGATGATCATGAATGTAAATAGTTACGATCGATAATTATAAGAGGCGTGACGAATAATGAAGGGTAGAAGACACATATGCCAATGATAGTTCTCTGTTGAGTATGTATGAAGCTAAATATTAAACTCTTTCTTTTTCATTAGTATGAGAGCCGAAGATCCCTCCACCTTGGATCCATCGGCGTACACCGCGGTTTGATTCACTCAGACTCCGATCGCCTCGTTCGCCTGCATCTCCAACTTCTTCTCCCATTTTATTTTCTTTCAGAGATGAACTTCATATTCTGACCATTGTCATATATACCATAGGTGGCAGATTAACTGTTCTCTATATGTAGGAAGATGTAGGAGCTGCAAGTGACTTGACCTCTATTTATCATAGCTTTATTATCTAAGCATATCTTCACATGAACAAGATGGCAGTAATTCCTTTTATGTAACACAAAGATATGTTAATAGGCCGAAATTTCGTAATGATCATCTGTATAAAAGAAAGAAGATGAGCTCAAAATTAGCAGCTGATGTTTAGAGGTGTTGCTGGAGTTTTTTCATGCCAATGCCGTGGGAGTAAAATGTTTTGACAAGTAATGCACTTTTTATCTCATACTGTTATTTAGTTCCCTGTTACATTTACAAGTCTTGGGTATATTCATGAGAGGGGGAGCCTGAGAAAGAAACAATGATACTTGCCATCTATGGCTGCCAAGGTGAAACAATTCCATATAATTTTACAATTCACAGTTACAGTGAAACCAGAATTATCGGAGCAGTCAATTCAAATCAATGAACAATATGAAACTTCGTTTTTCGCTATTTTACTTGATAAAAATAACATGGATAATTTCACTTAATGAGGAAGGCATAAATACTTTGAGGGCTTCTAGACTTAATTGAAGCTTGATGCATCATAAAATGTGGTCAAATAAGGAGTATGTTTCCAGGGGAGGCGTTGACTACTGTTTCAAAGTTGCAGTGGAAGAACAAGTCTTCCATGCATTGCATGCCAATCTTAATGGGGCTCCACAACTGCGGCCTATTCGCATCTGTCATCGTAAGCCATCCACGTTTGAACGGCTCTTTCATCCTTAATTATATGTGTTTATTGTTCGATATGATTCGAAATATATAATTGCTTGCAGGGCCTCTATATTTGATTCAATTCTACAAGCAATATATTACATGTTAATTTTGTGTCCAAAAGGTTGGTCAAATTGTGGGGTTGCCTTAAGTTTGGTTTGGTGCAGTGTCTCTTTCTGGTCACTTCTCCTGGTACAGTTGATAAATTATCCCTTTAAAACAATGCTGCATCTTAACTTGAAACTTCTTATACTAATCTCACTTTTGCATTTATAACAGGAAAATAATAGTCCCTTCATACATGCCACCAGAGACAACCCTTCCTACTCCCCACTTTATAAGTATGTTTGCCCACATTTATACAAGTTACTATAAAGTTCCAGCTGCTCCACAAAGCATAAATGTGTAACTTGAACAAACACCCTCAAATAATTCATTGAAGCCCCTGAGTCTTAACAGAGATATTTGTGTGGGCTCTGTTCAGCCACAATCCACTTCCATCTACCTCAACAAAAGAGGAACCCTCACTCCTCTTTTTAATTATTTGTCTTCATTGCCTAAAAATATCAAGAATAGTTAAATATATTCATTATTCAGAAACGCTTTTATGCTCATCCAATCCTAAACTTCAAATTTATAGTATAATAGAAAAATAAGATGCATATGTCAATATGGTTATTGGATATATGCATCACAAATATGAGCCATTAAATTTAAAAATAAGGTTGAGAAGTCTACTTAGCATTTTTAATAAGTAAGCTACTTAGCGATGATTTAATCCGTCAAATTTAATTTTAACGGTACAAGATCAAATTTAAAAATTAAAAATATATTTTAAATTTTTGATCTTGAATCATCAAAAATAAATTTGACAGATTAAATCACCGCTAAGTAGCCTACTTAGCAAAAATACTAATTAGGTTCTCATTCTCCTTTAAAAATATATTCAATGCCTTGTCAATTTTAACATTTCATATTAAGGTCATAAAGGATAATAAAGCACTGTCATGGAATCAAACCATTTGGGTTCATTATTAGTAAATTTCGTTCATATTCTTCAACTTTTCAGTATTGAGCTATAAATTAACTTTGATGAGTGATTATTAATTATTATCACTTAACTATTCTAGTAAAAAACATTAAAAATGATGGAGCTTTTTCCTCCATGCCTTTTGAAACGTCATTCCAAGAAAACTTGGTAAAAGGGAAAAAAAACAATATGAGTATGGGCAACGACTACAAGGTACAAAGTACAAAAGTAAGCAAAACCTCCAGAGAGGTGGTGGTGGCGGTCACCCGTCAAAATCCACAAGCCAATCATTAGCTTCCTTCCTATCTGGTTCCAATTCCATGCCTCCATTCCACTTGCACTGCACCCATCCTGTACACACTGCATGCACAGCACCGCTACTACTAGTATAAATACCTCTCCCACCTCCACTCTTCTCCTCGCTCCACTCCCCTTCCTCTTCCAACAAAGCCATCTCTCCTCCTGTGAGTGATTGCTGCAACTACTGTGCATCAAAACAATGGCCACTTCTCCACCCCTCATCATCCTCTTCTCTGCTCTCCTCTTGCTCCATCACTCCACTGCTGCTGCCCCTAGGAAACTGGTACTCGTCCAGCAGCCTCCACTCGTCCTCAAGTACCACAACGGCAACCTTCTCAAGGGCGACTACACCCTCAACCTCCTCTTCTACGGCCGCTTCACCACCGCCCAACGCGCCATCGTCGCGGACTTCATACGCTCCCTCTCCCCGTCCGGCGCCGCCTCTCCCCCGCCGCCCTCCGCCGCCTCGTGGTGGCGCACCACGGCCACCTACTCCGGCGCCCCCGTGCGCCTCTCCCTCGGAACGCTTCTGAACAGTGCGCGTGGCCGTTCCACCAGCCGCTCTACGGGCCGCAGACCCCGCCGCTGGTGGCCCCCAACGGGGACGTCGGGATGGACGGCGTCGTCATTAACCTGGCGACGCTCCTCGCCGGGGTGGCGACGAATCCCGACGGCCGCGGGTACTTCCAAGGTCCGGCGAACGCGCCGCTGGAGGCCGTGTCTGCGTGCACGGGCGTGTTCGGGAGCGGGGCGTATCCGGGTTACCCGGGGACGGTCCTGGTGGACCCCGCGACCGGGGCCAGTTATAACGCCAAGGGATTGGCCGGGAGGAAGTACTTATTGCCGGCGATGTGGGACCCGCAAACGTCCAAGTGCTCAACGCTCGTGTAGTTTATACGTATAACACCGAAAAAAAAAGAAGTTTATACGTATAATATACTCCTGCGATGGATACAATAATACAAGCAAATTAGTGTGGTATTCGGTATACATGTAGTAAAGTTTGGAAATATGTAGCTGGATTCATATATAATTGGAAGTTGTATACTAAGCTAATTAATTAACGTGTGTATGAGTAATTATATAAGCAAGAGACACGAGTGTTGTATAAGCAAAATGTCTTGTATATGGAAACATAAATGAGGAAAGTTATAGTTACGTCTTATTTTTCCGGTATTTTAGTACATGTCTTTTTGGGTTGGTTGCCTGTGGTGAGTGATATCAACATTTATATTCACATCTCTTTTTTTAAATATGCTTTTATTTCATATCTTTAATATGGAATAAGACGTATTTGTTATGTGGGGTTCATCTATTTCCATCAATCAATCCATCTCATTCGTACAAACTACAAAGCTAACTAATGGTGCCATTGCATGGATAATTAAAGAATTTGTGTACCACTATCTACATGGCAATTAATCATCGAGGATGCTTGGCCAATACCGTGTAGAATGAATGTTGAAGGCGATGAAAAATGTGGTCTTACAACACAAGAATATGGAAATTTTCGAATGATGTACACAATACACATTGCATTAATAGGTAAAGATTCTTTCGACCATGCATGGATGATCAATGACATTAATCATCGTGAAATCCAAATTCGGCATAATTTAATATTTTTATCGATAGAAGACAATTATTTATTTATTAATTTTTTTGCAAAATAAAAAGATGCAAGTTATGTTATAATTAAATCATAATATTATCAATACAAATAGCTCAGTTTAACATATTATGCTTTGGGGAGGGACTATCAGACAGATTTTTCATTTAAATAAACTCTTTTTAATGGCTCATATACATCAAAATTGTTAACTCGCACATTATGGATAAGAATATAGTTTAACAAATATAAAAAATTCAATTAAAATGGATAGTCCTATTTTATAGTGTATTCACATATACCTTGTCACTATGGAAAGTTATCAACATAATTTAATATTTTTCTACACACAAAAGCTACGACTGTCTTTGGTGGTGCTTTTCTGTGATGCTTAAAAAAAATATAACTGTTTTTATAAGAGTTAATTTTTGATAATTTTTTAATTACTTTTATTCGTACATTCTTCATGCCAAAATTATTTTTATTTGCTTTTGTTGAAAGCTTCTCAAGTCTCTTGTAAAAAAAGTCTTTGTACGAAAGCATATAAACTTTTCTTAAAAAATTTACATCCTCCCAAATGCAATCTATTATTGATCGTGCATGGTAAGTGATTGCTTGCTTTTATGTACCGAACGGTTTTTAATGACGTGACTATATTGTTTTATATACCCTTATGTTGTAATGATTTTTTCTACTTTTATTTGTGACAATTTTTTATTTATTTATATTAATCAAATGTCATGAACTAACTATCTTGCTTAGAATGCTTAATTATTAGGAAAATAGTTATGTTTATATTTATATTCTTAAAATAATATGGTTTTTAATATAAATTTTGTCAAAAAAATTTCCTGACATTTCATTCTGCTTGATAACATATTAAATTAAATCATATAATCAATTTTTTCATAAATTAATTTAATATTTATTAATTTCAGTGGATATTTCCTTTGTTGGTATTCTTCTTTGATGTCAATGAGGATGGACGTAACCCATATTTTAATTTATACATATAAGCATCCAAGTAATTTTGATTACACAAATAGATTTCATTGTCCAGTATATATTCTTCATCAATATTCAGCATTTTTATTATCCAAAATTAATAACATTTTTGTGTGCATGCAGAGTTTTACACGTCCATGCATCTTCTTTCATCCCAGATTATGCCTGCTTAAAAATTGACAGATGTAAATGATAACTGGAAACTACCAATAATAATCACAAAGAATAGATTGGGCGAAAGCTTCTTCTGTCCAACTTCGAAGTAACACTTCATTAAAAAATAAACTATTATTATGGATTCTAACTTAATTAAAACAATGGCGACTCTAACTTAATTAATCGTCATATGGGTATTCGAAATAATATAAAATGACGACTTTAATGGATGAATTAATTAAGGAGCCAACTATATATGTGAAACCCTCGGTGTCTGCATCCGCACGCGTGTTTCCAGGCTTAGCATACTTAAATGTGTCATAGTTGCACGTGTGGTCATCCATCCATCTAAATTAAAGTCGCCTCTCTCTCTCTCTCTCTCTCTCTCTCTCTCTCTCATTTTCAAGCCTCCTCATCTTGACTTGATCAGATTCTGGATATGATGCCTCCTTTGAACCTAATTTGATCTCAATTTTAGCCCATGACAGACTGTCCATAATATAGTATTACAATCATCCATTCTTTTATTGTACATTTTCTACATATATATGAAAATGATAAATTGATGAACTTTTAGTACAAGTTAGAAGCTTCCTCTCTCCTGATGATGTCAAGGGCCTCCTCTCCTCTTATCTTCTTCTTAGAATGTGTAGGCTACAACTAAGCCGGCTACAATTTTGATGTCGAGCTCCAATTAGTAATTGTAGGACTAGAAAATAAATGACATGACAACGAGAAATATAAACAGAAAAATAAAAAAAGGAGAAATATGTCGGCATAAAGTGACTTTTATGGATTAGCTTAATTGTTTTTAGAAAATTATTTTCCGACTTTTCATTATTTGATAACATAGAAACATTGGTTGCTGAAAAAAAAATTACTATAAAGAAATACTAAATTAAAAAAATGAATTTTAAACAAAAAATTTTACTTAGATATATATAGCATATTTGTATGTGTATCTTAAATATCCTTACTTATTATTGATATATGACTAATATTTATATTGTCAATATTTTTTTTATCACGCACTCTCTAGTCTCATATATAGTCATCTCACTTGCCACCTTTATATTTGTTCATTGTAACTGCAACACGTTGCTTTATTTTAGTCCATTTATTAATATGCTACTGTATCAAACTTTCGCATCAAAAGGTTTACCCACATATCTTTGCAATTTCGCCTCGAAGAGTTTTGAGATTTTTTGGGTAGATGCCTATTTACATGGTCTCTTTCCAATTTTGGTCCTATGAGGTGTTAAAAGTTATCACATCGAACAAGGAGAGATCATGGTTAATTATGCGTGCAAGTTTTTTTCAATAATTCTAGTAATATAAAAGCTAGTTATTAATCCATATTTACTTCGAGATATATCATAGCATGAAAAATTAACAACTGATTTTTTTTCTGCATACAAGTTTTTTTTGTGCATAATTTCAATATCATAATAATCATATCATCCTAAATATTAAATCCCCCCGTCCGATAATTAATAACGTATCCTGTTTTCTAAGGTCAAGATACGTTGGCCGGTTAGCTAGCAATATGGCATGCATGGAACGTTAACCAACCAGACGGCCTTGGACACAGATCGACGTCTTGTTCAAACTCGGAAGGAGTCTTATAAGAAAGCATGCAATTATGCAACGGCAGATGCATGGACCGTGTTGTTTTGATATATTAATTAGTACCCGAACACGGAATCAAGATATTTTAAATTTAATTCTAATTTATAAAAATATATATTATTTTATTTTTAAAATTATCTTTTAGGCTCATAAATTTTCCTTTATAAACAGAAATAATAATAATGGACACATTAACATATATACTGAATTTCCCACCTTTGGAAGCCATGCATAATGCATGTTAACTCAAGCACTCGAGTACTAGAATCGTGTGGGACCGATACGTTAGACCAGTTTAATTGTGAAACGATTTGGTTAACCTAAAAATAATTAGTAACTTCAAATGTAGAAAAACACGAGGCTACCCAAAAATTATCATGAAAAAAATTAAAAAAGCGAAAACAATGAATGGAGAAACAATAAGCCTTAGAAAACCCAAAATGAATGAGCATATCATGGAAATGGAATTAAATTGAGAAGAGAATTAATATAAAAATAAATGGAAATAAATAAAAATTAACGAGCTATATAAAGGAAAAAAAATGAAAGAAAGTACAGTTGAAAGAAGATAAGTTGATTGGGGAAAAAATCAATGTAGCATCACTAACAATAAAAATGATACTAAGCATCATTGTAATTTTTAGGTAAATATCAATTTTTAAAATATAAAAAACTGACATTTTTATATTGATATTTGATGATGTATTAATAGACTATCAAGAAGCATTCATATACATAATATAAATTGCGCTATGAGATTATTTTAAAAAAATTATATTTTGATTCAATTGTAATCAACTTGACACTAATTGGATCTTAGGTCCGTTACTCCATTTATAAAAATATTATAGACTTTCTTGTAAGCAACCAGTTATGGCAACGCGTACAGCTGTGTTTTATGCTTTTATGTGATCCAAATGTGTTGATGTTGATCCACGCCCACGGCACAGTTGTTGCTGCCCACGTATAAAATAAATAGGTTAGATATTTTTTGTTAATGATGTGTCAACTTTTCTTATATTAGCATGAAAAAGATATTAGCTTAATCTATTGCATCTTAAGATTAAAGATAATTAAAATTTTATTCTAACATCAAAGTATATATTAATAATTTAATTACCTTATTTTTTTGACTAATTTAATGGATGTTTAACTTTAATCTTGATATCGCAGTCTAATATGAATGGTAAGCCAATATTAAAGGAGGGAGATAATTCAATTTTCACTCAAATATTGAAGTATCTATTAGTGAGCAAATTATTTATTCTGTTATCATGTTTTAACTTTATTCTTCAAAATAAAATTGTAAGCTATGCGATAATCCAATGTCAGATAGGTCCTCGAATGATTGACACCGTTAGGATTTTTTTTTTGCTATTTTTCATTTTAGTATTTATTAAATTACTTTTTTTCCTCTTAAGTAGTAAAAGATAGGTAAATAAAGAATTGGGTCCATAGAGGACTTGTGAGTAGCCTGTTCAATTGAGGCCTTCGTCCCCTTGTCTAAACATAAACTAAAAAAAACAAAATTATTTTTTTTATTTAGTATAATAAGTAATTTTAATAAAGTAAAATATAAAGTATTAGAAAACTTAACATTGTTAGCAAATAAGGTTAACTTAAAATATTTAAAAGTTGGGAAAATCAAGTGATTAATATGAAAATTTAATTTTATTCAGTAAAAAATATAGTTTAAGTAAGATAAGAAAAAAAACTGTTTTTCTTCAACAGTGTTGACGAGGTCTGTTAGAGAATCCAATCTTATCATTTGTAAAAATTTAATATTATCCAGATCTGATATTATCTAGAATGTGATTATCTAGATTAATTTAGATTAGATGATCTTCTTCAATTAGATTAGATAAATATTGATGATTATTATTTCTATCCTTTCATGTATTATATATAGATGTACAATCTCACAAAAATGAATATAGAAAAATATTTTCTCCATTCTACTCTTCTAACAAGGTCAAGGACATGTCCAAATTAAATGCATTGCAATCCTATAGTTGTATTAGTTGTATGTACATTATTTCCTTATCTTAGTTATTACTTTTGTGCTTGCGTTATCCCAATTTGATTCTTTTCTAAGGAGACATGGAACTTCTCAAAATTTTCTTATTTTGTGTTGTTTTGTTATTGTACAACAAGATAACCTAACAATAAAATATTATAACGTTTGAATTTCATTAAATTGCAATTGTGTATCGAATAAGAAAAGTGCACCCTCGAATTGTCCCAAAATTCATATCCTGCTATATAAAATCAGACATACTTAATCTAAACTTTTCTCAATTAAATAATTTAGTCCAATAACCTTATATTAAATTTACTAAAATTATTTTAATTTATTAAATTATTACTTTATCCTTCTAATTAAAAAAATTATTATATCTCTCTACATTTTCTCTTTCACTCTTCTCCACTCCCTCACATTTCACTCTTTCTTTCACTTTCCTCCTCTCTCACCTTGGAGCTCGCTTGCACGCGCAGGCGAGCCTCCGCACTAGCACGGGGCTCGCATGTGACTCGTCATGAGAGAGAGAGGAGTGAGAGTGTTACACCCGCAATTTATACTTTGTAATAATTCGGCAATCTCTACTGTAGCGGTCCCTGTAGAAGCCCAATATTCCGCGGCCCGTTTAGAGGCGCGTGCGTCGAGAAGTCGCCTCGTCGTCTCCGTCACCAAAAATATAAATTCCACTGCCTTATTTTTCTCTCTTCGTTCTAACTCTTCTTCTCTCCTATTGTGCAGGTTTAGGGTTTGTGCCTTGCTGCCGGCGTTCGTCTGAAGGCGATGGAGGTTGAAGTTGACGCCGAAGAAGTCACCGCAAGCTGGTCGTCTACCGTCGCTGGAGCGAGGATGGACGAGGAGAGGAAAGAAGCTGTGGAGAACGTCTCAACAGGGAAACAAGAAGGAACGCAAGAAGATAAAAGAGGATTCGAGCTCCCTTCAGCTTCAAGACGCAAACGCCTAAAGATTGCTTCCAAAAAGATAAGTCCTTTTACACTTTCTTATTATTTATATTCCCGGATTTTTCTCCCTCTTCTCTCTCACTCTTCTCTCCTTTACAACTTTTATCTCTACAACCATTTTTTACAAGATAAAATCTTCATATCGCTTTGGCCTTCTTATCTTCTGTGACTCTCTCTTGTCGGCTTTTTGCATGTTTTCCCCGTCTTCTTTTGTGTTTTCTCCGTCTTCTTCTACTGTTGTTTCCATGTTGTCTTCTTCTACTGATGTTTCCATGTTCTCGCTTTCTTCTACTGTTGTTTCCATGTTCTCGCTCCTTATTACTATTTTCATGCTCTCGCTTTCTCTTGTTGTTGTTTCCATGTTCTCGCTCCTTATTACTATTTTCATGCTCTCGCTTTCTCTTGCTGTTGTTTCTTCTCTTGCTGATGTTTCTTCTACTGCTTCAGTCTCGCTTTCTCTTACTGTATTTTCCTTTCTCCTTTCTTCTTCCAGTCGAGGTATAACAATTTCCCCCCTCGATGGAAACACAACATCGTCCTTGATGTTAAAATTAGGATAGGAACGTATAAACTC
>LTAE01006350.1:0-25622 GCA_001647135.1 Pontederia paniculata
TTTTTGCATTAAAATTGGTGACTCCCTCGTCTCTTGGAAGTCTAAGAAACAAGATACAATCTCCAGATCATCTGCTAAGTCAGAATATCGCAGCATTGCATTAGTCGTTGTTGAACTCATTTGGCTTGATCGTCTCTTCACTTAGTTATCTTTGCCATTGATCAAACTGTTTTCTGTTTTCTGTGATAATAGTGCTGCAATTCAGATTGCTGAGAACCCTGTCTTTCACGAACTGACTAAGTATTGAAGTTGATTGTTATTTCGTGCGTGAGCGTGTTCTTCAGAAGTTTATTCAGATGCGTCATGTGCCCACGACGGATTAGCTTGCAGATTTACTTACTAAGCCTCTCAGCAAACATCAGCATGATGTTTTGGCTAACAAGTTGGGCCTGTTCGATCTCTTCCAGCCTCCAACTTGAGGAGGTGTGTTGGTCATAATAGTGTCTTTGCCATTGTACAAACTGTTTTTTCTGTTTTTACTCTAGCAGTTGACCAAACGGTCGTCCTCTCCATGGAGCGCTCGAGCAACGGTCGTCCGCCTCATTGATCTCTCGATCAATGGACGTCCACATGCTCGAGCAACGGTCGTCTTCTTCATTGTGCTCGAGCAACAATCATCCGTTCTATTGATCTCTCGATCAATGGACGCCCGCATGCTCGAGCAACGGTCGTCCGCTCCATTGCGCTCGAGCAACGATCACCCGCCTCATTGATCTCTCGATCAATGGACGCTCGCGTGCTCGAGCAGTGGTTGTCCGCTCGACCAATGGTCATCCACTCCATTGATATCTTGATCAATAGACGCCCGTCCGACCAATGGTCGTCTGCTCCATTGATCTCTCGATTAATGGACGCCCGCGCAAGATATTTTTTATGTACGTATCAGATACTTCTTTCGGATATGCTTCCGGAAGGTTCGGTGGTTATGTACTGTATATAGCAATATAAATAGAAGGAAAGTTACATGTAATATTTTGAGAATCTTTTGAATAAAATTTGATACATCGTGTCCCTCAATTTTTCTCATGGGCGATTTCTTCCTCTAATTCAACAATGGCGTTATGATCGCTTGATTCAGAAGGTTTCTATTTTTGACACTTAAGCTTTGTAGGATAAAACGAACATATCCTTTTGCTTTTTGGTAACTCATTAACAAAAAAACATATTTTTTATTACTTGAAAATTTAAAATTTATATTTAAAAGAAAATAAATATTTTAAAATAGAAATTTGAAGTAAAATATTATTTAACTTTCACTTATTTTTAGGATCATCATTGAACTTCACGTTGTAATAACATGATCATTAAAGTTAAAAAGAATTTATAGGTGCAGCCATTTTGATCGACGTCGATTTTTAGATAAAATTACTTACGTGGATATTATCTATATATTTTTCTTTTTTTGCCACGTCACTAATATCTTTTACATGAAAAAGTATATTAATAAAATAATAAAATATAAAAAAAATAAATCTCTCCTACGTTGGGGAGGGGACAGTGCTCCTCTTTCTCTCTCGTCGTCGGCGATGGCAATTTTTTTATTAAAGGTTTTACAATTTGGATCATGATATTGTTATAATTATTTTTGCGTAAGGAATAAAGTTGGGTGACCCGTTTATATATTTATTTTAAAAATTTGAGTTTTTTTAGTAAAGTTTTTTCATATGCTAACAACGGTTCATTTTAAGTATTTATCAAACACAAATTTTTTTCTAAAATACTATTTTCTTTATATACTTATTTTCATCAAAGTCTGTGATTTGAATTCTATCATTTATTAGTTTTATGTAGTTGTATTGAAGTTTTTGTGTGCATGTTCTCTATATTTTTTTTTTAAAATTTAATTTAATTTAAGAAATTATTTTTTATAAAATAGTTAGATCGAATTTTGAGATAAAATAAACTTATGAATAATTATGTTAAGATATATCTACAAAGATATTTTTAAGATAATTTGTAGCACATTTAATTTGGAAACTATTTTCTCTATTCAACAATTAGTTTTTTTTCTGCTAAAAGGAATAAACATTTACTTTTCCAGATTATAAAGAAAGATTTATGAGCACAAAAGATAAACTAAAAAAAATACGTAAACGGAAATCTCAACGTTATCACGCATGGACCGGTATATTTCCCGTTTTACAGAATGTAACGGTTCCGTATTCTTTGGACGCTGGAAGATGACATAATAAACAGCAGCTGGATCAAAACAACAAACACTTCGTGGGTCGGCAAAGGAGCGGAGTAGCAAACGCGCAAGCTACCAAAATAAACCAGAAAGGGTTCCGATCGCCAAGCAGCAGAAGCGGCAGCAGCGATGGGTTACCTGTTCCGCGTGCGGATGGCGTCCTTCTTCGCCGGCGCGGCCACGGCGTCGCTGGCCGGCTTCTACCTCCTCTACAAGGATTACATGCTTGCTCACAGCGCTATCTCCCAGCAGGTCCTTTAAATTCGAATTGTTTTATTCTGCTAGAATGTTTCCACCATCTGATAACGTTGTCTTCTAATTGGAAAGAAATCTTCTTGTCGATCTACAAGCCCATTATTCCGATCCGTCAACAGTGATCCGAACTTATTGGTTGATTTTTGTGGTGCCTTTATTTAGGGGTTGGTGAGTTGATGATATAATAGGTCGTATCGAATTCTACTGGAAGAATTCTGGGATATGAATTCTTATGCAGCGTGAAATGCTTCCATTTGATCGCAGTCACTTACTTTTAACTTGGGACTGATTAGAGACATACAGTGGTCAATAATTGGGAGAAATGCCGTGTAATGTGCAGTTTGTGTTGAGCCATTCGTATATTTTGTGACGAAATATGTGAATTTGGAGACAATAAGGGCACTTTGGCATCTGGGTTTAGATTCAAAATATCTAATTCGGGAAATTGAGAAAGTTGTTATTTTGCTATTACTTGTAGCTGAATGCAGGAGATAATTTTGGTTTGGAAAAATTCTGAGAACTTTGTACATTTTTCGGTTTTTTTTTTATATTGTGTATTTCAGTGGTAGAGACAGGAATTGTTATGTGGTAGGTGATTAGAACTCTTGTTCTTAAGTCGGTATGTAGGGAAAGCCTTGTAAGGTCTTCCTTTCTTATCCACTTCTTAATGTGAACTGAATTACCTAGATGGCTTCGTTTCACTTATTGTTGATTTTTAGGATATTTGTTTCTTGTCCCTTTTATCACAGACAACATCTCATCTGCAATAACGGTTCCCTATGATGTTAGATCATGTATTCTTCTTTCTAGGCAGAAAAGTAAGCATACACACATTGCCTATATAATTCAAACTTTGCTTCAGTCATGCACATTAGTAAGAAAAGCAAGGCTTCCCCTTTACACTCGGTCCCCTTTAATATTAGCTTTTTTTTAACTATCCTAACCTATTTTTTTGTACAGTTACACTTGTCGTATTTCAACATAAGCATGTAAACACTTTTCACATTAATGTCCAGCAACTCAGTTGTTAACAATTAATAAAGGAAGGGACACTTAAAATAAAAGATCATAGTAAAGGAAAACTTGCATTTTAAGTTATGAAACAGTGCAAAGTTTATTTGCCTCATGCTTCCTTCACTTCTTTGCTTTTCATCCAAATGCGATCACCATGTGGTTCAATTTGTTTGCATTAGGTTATAACCATTCATTGGTTTCAGTATAACTTAGGCTTCCTTCAACTTTTATGCATTCTTGGGGTAGGCAACTAGGCATTTGATAGAAATAATTCATGTGGTCCACATAACTTTATGACATCTGGTTTAAAAACCATAGAATCCAAAGCTTCATCGCATGTCTTGTCAGACTGTTTGAATAATACAATTCTTGATTCAGAGAACCATGATATAACATAACCACCTGTCAAGGTAACACAAGAAGTAACTGACATTGGATTGTTAGAGCTGCTTCATGAAACTTGCCATGTCTTGACCATTTATTTTTTATTTTTTTAGGTTATACCTAAATAACTTCACATCATTTTGGTTGTCCAGCTTAATCTAACTAGTTGAACCTGAATAAAATCATGGCCCTTGATGTCTCTACATATTTACGGTATTTATATGCCTTGTTCAAATAATAGCAGTTCACTTTTATCCTGTTGATTGAAGCTGATTTGTTATCTAATGCATATGACATTTTCTCTTGTTTCCTTGTAATGATAGCATTGAAATTCCATGGGTTTTCCATGCATGCTTCTTTCAGTTGTTCTTAATGATAATAAGGAATTTTCAATTCAGAATTATTTATGTGTTTAATGTGATAAATGGTATTCACTAGCTGAGTTTTCAGAGATATTTTGTTTCATAAATAGTAAGAGCAGTCCAGCTGAGAGCAGTAGTAATGCAGTTTTGGAGGAATCCAGTAATACATTAGGCTTGTAGTCTGATTCAGCATTTGTAAATACTTTGAAACCCTAACTTCTTGATGATGATGATGATGACTTCACTATTTTGGAACCAGGGCAACTTTTTTATTCTCATTTAAAAGTTATGCTTCTTCAGTCTACTAGTTATCAGATTCAAATTACCAAAATAATGTGTTAGGACTATTCTTCCAAAAAATAGTGAACATGACTAATACAGGAAAATGTGGATGCATAACAATTGTTAACCATGGAATAAGCTTATTCTACGGCTATTTGACAGTGAGTACTAATTGCCATCTTTAAAATTGTTCAAAATAGACATAGAGTAAGCTTACTCTATGGTTGAACTCTGCACCGGATGCAACTGTGCATCCCCATTTTCTCTAAAAAATATTAGAATAAAAGAAAAATGTTTTGTGATAGTGGAAGGTTGATGGAATAACCCATGCTCTGATTTCCTTTTCTTTCCCTTCTCAACCTTCTCCCTGACCCTTCTCATGGAATGACTATGATGCTGGCAGGCATTTTGATTTTGATAATCAATGTAAGGGGTTGATCTTCTTTTACATTATCATTCTTGATCATACACAAAATTGACAAGTCTTCTAACACCTTAATTGATGTAGGATAAGAAGTCCAAGGCTCCTGACGTCTTAATAGTCTTAGTTTGTTTGAGTTTGAGTTTTACTTTTTCTTTTATTATTCTTTTTAAGTTTCCTATTTGAGTAAAATTAATTGTAAAGCTCTATAAATGGGGCCCCATTGTTATGAACAGTAATAAGACTCAGTTTTTTCCTATTAAATTTATCTTTGAATGTGTATTCATGTTGGTGGTACTTTGAATCATCAACCTCTACTTGGAATTCATCCGAGAATTTGTAATTCCCGTTATATCGATTCTGCATTGTGTCACTAGTTGTGTTTCCCTCCAATGCGATGACACCTTACAAATTATCTATATCTTAAGGAACTTGCTTTCAATTTCTGACTAATTGTGACTTTCTTGTTTTCCAGGTCAAGAACGTGTACGATAATTTTGATGAGCACTATGAAGCTCTGAACAAGCGCATATCCGCCTTGGAAAATGCAAAAGTACAACCTGCTAATCCTTCAGAAGCATTTGAATAAATAGCAAGATGCTGCTACTGGTTTCTTTTCAAATTCTGTATTTTCATCAGTTAAGCTTGAAGATGCTTAGAACATTGTACTTGAGTCGGGTTCAAGGAGAGCCTTACACAACTTTAAGTACAGCGAATATTGGAAGGATGAATTGTCTTTGTCTCTGTTATAACCCCGGGTGACGAATTCCGTACGCCTTTTATAAGCTGGAGTGACCTAAAAGTATTTATATCAACTTTCCTGTGGTCCAATCTGTTGGGTGTCCTATGCCCAGCAATTGATGTTTTCTATTTTCCTTTTAATCCTTACCAGGTAGAGCTGCATTTGGCATAATTTGTTCTGCTCTTTAATCCCTAATTATCATTTGGCATCATTTAGCATGTTAGATGTAGTAGCAGGTACAAGAGAAAGTATGTGTGCATATTTCTCAAAACCATGAGAGGAACTGCTGATGCTTGCTTGTTGCTTAAGAAGCTATTTGTGATGTATCGATGCCCTTGGCTTTGCAGTTGATTCAGTTTCTTCTCAAATCAACTGAATCAGATGTGCTAAAGTAAATGAGGGTCGAGTAGTTGACTGTTCAGGCAAATCTGATTGCCTCGTCTCAGATGAACAAGTCGAGAGTTATTTTTCCACTCTGATGATCGAATTATTTTGCTTATGGAAAATAGGTTCTCAACAAATTATTGGGCTTCTTTTAGACTAATATTTCTTGTTTATTTTATTGTGCTCATTTGATAATCAGTCATAAAAAAACTTCTCAGCCAATCATCAGATGGATCTAGAACTGTTCTAGATCGTCTTGAACATTCATGCAATAATGGATAGAAATCTTTTCCGCTTAAATTATTTTTTGAGGTTTAATTTTGATTCATTTTTAAGATTTATCTTGCTAATCCGTTGAATCAACTAATCAATCCATATTGGTTGTAAGAAGAATCTTGATTCAATAGTAGATCTCATAGGTAAGTCTATAATTACATGACTATTTTAAGAGTAGCAGTCTACGAATTCAATTAGAAATAAATTGCTCATAAAATAAACTAGAACAATAAGAATCGAACTCAGAAGTTGTTAATTCAAGATCGAATTTGGTCAAACTTTTTTGAAGTAAAAAATACATATGTAATTGTAACATGGAAATTTGAAGGGCTGAAAATAAAAAAACAAGTAAGCCAGCTCAAAAATAATTTGGTTGTTTTAAAACTTCGAATTCTTACTATGCTTCATCATAATTTTAAAAACATAATAAAAACAAAGGCATGTAATTTGCGTTGAAAAATGCAAGGACGCAGATTATGTGGACTCTGCTTCGATTCACATAATCATTTACTTACTTCAACAAAACATGAAAATAGCTAATTGATGAAAGTTCAAGACAATCAAAGTCGGTACGTTAACTGAGTTCGGTTGGCACAAATGATTAGTAGATTTGTGCCTCGAGTTAAAAAAATATTGAATGTTTGTGCATTAGTATTTAAAAACTTGTCATGATCTTGGATGTTGAACTCTCCATTTTCCATTTATAATGCAAGTTTTCTTCTCATTTTATTTTTCATCTATTTTCATTATGTGTAATTAATCACACTTGTTTTAGGGTTAGATGTAATTTTAGCAAATGATTATGCATGTGTTGTGATTCTTTTGCTTAATGAATAAAGTGTTAAACCTATATAAGATTAGCTATCTTATTTAGGTTAATCTAGGTTAGCAAATGATGAAAATATTATCGAGCAACTAGTAGATTCACTAAGCAAGATATATTTGCAATTTTTAGAATTAGAACTACATTATATTATTCATTAAACTCATGTACTAAGTGCAATTAGGTTATTGATGTGAATGCATGAAAGTATATTTTCCTTAAACCTAATTAGAATTGTATTTCCTTAAAAGAGAAGCTCATGAATTATGGAGTCGATCAAGAGTCTAATGCATGTTGAATCATTGTCCTAAGTATTTATAACTCTAGATGGATTCGAAACATTAACATTATCTCATATAGATTTTCATATAAATTGCATTGCACTTTCTTTAGCTTAGTGATTTTCATAGTTGGTAGCATTATCATTTTCACCTCTAACATTAGTCGTTTTGATAACACATTGAAAGCTATAATTCTACTCTCTGACACCTTCTCTGTGAGATTGATATTATTATTATTACACAAGATCTTGTATGTTTGCGAGAACCTTGTCAATAATTACCAACAACAAGGGATAACCAATATGACTATCCATTATATTAATGACCTTAGGCTTCACATTGACCTTAATATTTTTTTCCATGTCATAATTCATTAATAGCAGGAATATCAATTGCATCTTATCATGTGATGCTCGTATCTTTCTTATTCAATATATCCAATCCCCTTTAGAATTGTGACCATTTTACTTCTCTATTTATCTTCTCTTAAGTGAACAATCATTACACCCAATAATAAGCCTTTACCAATGTATTAAAAATTTCGATAGACCCCGACGTCTTGTGCCTAGCTAGGGCATAGGTCTCTCTAACTCAAATAAAAACTCATGAATAATAGTCCTTGAAAGAACTCAATTATCCCATGTCTGAGGTTCATGTTAATAATAGGGATAAATTCTTTAATTCATTGGAGGTTATCATCTTCATGCATAAATTCAATCACAATCATTACATCTTTTAGGTCCTATTTTCAGTTGAACTAGGTTATCGTTTAGGGACAATTAGACTTACACTGCACATTACACCATCTCCAACCAATCAATACAATCAAGTCATATACATGTTGAGGGAGTATTCAAACTGTTTGGATGTTCTTTATGGGAACACAACCTTGTCAGAAGGTGAGGTTCATGTTGTCTGATTTCCATGAGAGATTTTTGGTCGAATGCGGACGGTGTTGATCGAACACGATCCTATTTTTATGTGACATGGTCCATGTCATAATCCGATTTGAAATGTTCGAGAAAACATGAGCCGCATCATGAGGTGGCACAGACTGTTTTAGGATTAGGGTTTTCTTTTGCTTTGTTCATTGGAGGATCATAGTTCACAGCGAAAATCAATGTGGCCCGTGTCCTAGCATGGCCTCCAGCGCTATTCGAGGAACATGAACTATGTCGTGCATGACACGATCTATGTTTCGAGATCCTGTTGCTATCGAATTTAAACATGTTTTCATATTGAGGGTGTTCAAAGAGAGAGATTTGTTGTTTCTTAACAATTATGACTTTGAGAAAAGGGATAATAATTTAATCTAAACTCATAAGTGTTATTATTCTAATTGCATATAGAGAGCCTTAATTATGATCATAATCACATACCTTTCATATTGTAACACTATCCCTTATCCATCCCTCATTCTAAGTTGTCCTTCTCGTTCCTTCTCCCTATCCATCTCTCGTTCTAAGTTGTCCTCCTCGTTCCTTCTCCCCAAGGGACTGTTTTCTCCTTCCTCCACGTGCTATTGATTTTCGTGAAACTCTCCTAATGTAAATCTCAAATATGATGGCTAAAGAAAGATGGTTTCTAAGAGAGGGAAAATGAGTCTTACCTGCAATCCCTAAGGAGAGAAGAGAGAGAAGAGAAGAGGAATCATGACGACTAAGGAGAAAATAATGAACTTAGGAAAAAATATTTCATGCTTAGGGACTTATATAGAGGAGGATTAGGTTTTAAGTTATTTAAAATATAATTAACTTCATAATCCTAATCTAACTATAATTAAGATTTTGTTACACCGACGTGACACGGTCCTTATCCTACTTAGACATAGTCCATTTTTCATTTTTTTTTATTTTGATTTATCTTAACATGGTTTGCGTTCTAGTTGGACACGACTTGTGTTTATCTTTTCGTTCTTGACTTCGACGAGTTTTGTGAGACGGATGCAATATGATCCACGTTCATATTTAATATAATTCGTATTGGGTCATGATTTTATGGTGTTGATATAATTTAATCTTAAAAAAAATTAGTTCAAGTTATAATTTTATAAAAAAATTAGTGATATGAGATGTAATTTTACAAAAATTCAACTGTGAGTCGCTCTGACCATGATTTTGCAAAATAGCAATAATAAAAAGTAGGTCAAATCAGCAAACTCAAAACGCTCTTTATAAGGCCCTCAAAATTTTCGACTGTTTTATTTCTAAAACAAGAGTTTATTAATTCCGTTGCGGCTCCTTATCGATCGAAACAAAAACTATCTCAAATTTAGTTCTACTCGGCGACGATGCTCGCGGCGGTCCCTTGCCCGCGTCCCGTCTCGCTTCCTCTCATCCTCCGCCGGCCCGGCCGCCGCGCCTCCACCTTCGCCGTCGTCTCCGCCGCAAAGCACCCGAGGCGCCGCTTGCGCTCTTCGCGGCCCGCCCTGGACGAGTCGTTCGACGAGATGTCAGGGTCCGAGGAGGGACTCGACGCTTTCGAACTCGGTTCGCCGCAGGACGCCACTCGACTCTTTCCTCCTCCTGCTGCAACGTCGAATCCAGTGGCATCCGAAGGAGCCGTCAGCGAGCACCAAGAAGGCCCCCAGAGAGGGGCGTCGCCGGCGCTGCGCGGGTCGGACGTCCTGCGGGCGCTCCAGAAGGCGGTCGCCGAAAAGGAGATGCAAAAGGAAAATAACAGGAGCAAGAAGAAACCTCCCTCGAGGAGGAATGCCGGCGGTGCAACCGCCGGAAGTTTCGACTTCGAGGGCGTCCGGCCGATAGAAGTTCGTAGTGATTGGGGTGCGAGGATCGAGGAATTAAAGCAAAGGGTCCAAGAACTACGAGCGCGATACCACTGAAAACGTGGTCGTCGAAATGCCACAATGGACTTGCTCTTTTCATGCGTTCGACAGGGTGTCTTGCCGTGAAGAGGAGTTAGTTTCTTTGTCACAATGAACTGTGTAATGAAGACAGACAGAAGAACCAGCAGATCTTAGTGAAGGTCTGTATGATTGGGTTCAGTTTATGTTTATATGATTCAAAGATAATTTTTTTCGAGAAGATATATGATGAATGATGAACTCTCTCTGATGTGATACTGGAAAGATGAAAGAAAAAGATCAAAATGATATGAATTGATGACTAGGGAAGGCTGCGAATTTTCTATTAATGAAGATTGCAAAGTGTTTTCTGACAATGAGGCAACAGGGGTGCCCCACTTTTGCTGCATCTCTATTTCTGGCCACACATCACATCTCTTAAATGGATGGTGAGAAGGTTGCCACTGTTGTCTCTTCTCTGGCCTCACACATCAATAGTATCTTGGTAGCAATTTGCCATGGCACCACCATGGGAATGTTTGGCAATGCGGTTCACCATTGGATTACTGATCCTTTGCTCAAAATTAAATTCTTGTTAATTCCTTTTTATATGGTGACAGTTGCTTCTCAAAACAACAGCTCATGATTCTTCTTGCGAGAATCTAGAAAGAACATAACAATGTGCTTTAGCCCTGCCCTGAAGTGAAGCCGAGTTATAGCTCTCCTTTGGGTAAGCTTGTGAGAGGGAAAGGACCGTGGTTGCAGGTCATGGAGCTCTTGTCGTTTCCCACAGCTCGACTTCCTGTTATACAACGTCGCAGTGGTTGCTACCGGAGTGCCTCTGTGCGATGTGCGGGGATTGCCGAGCCATCAGGAGTTCCTGCACCTATGGGTCAGAAGACTCAGTATAAGGATGGACTGTTCGAGAGAGTCTTCATGTCGCTCTTTGCTCGGAAAATGGAGAAGTTTGCATCAGGTGGCCAGGGAAAGAAAGATGGGAACTTCTGGGATATGAACTATGAGAGTTTTGTGGATGTGTCTAAGAGGGTCATGATTGGAAGGTCCAGAGAGAAGCAGCAGGAAGTTGTCAGGGAAGTGCTACTATCCATGCTACCACCCGGTGCTCCAGCTCAGGTAAAGCTCAGTGTCTGTAGAACAAGTTAATGTTGTTGATCAACATCAAACCAGTGCTTGTAAATTGTCCCTGGAATATTGTTGAGGACCCAAATACCAAAGGTTAGTGGTTTGTTCAGATGGCAAGATGTATGACTTTGTGCTCCATCTTACAGTTTAGGAAGTTGTTTCCACCCACCAAATGGGCAGCAGAGTTTAATGCTGCACTGACAGTGCCTTTCTTTCACTGGCTGGTTGGACCATCTGAGGTAACAATTAGTCCAAGTATTCAGAACCTAAAGTTTAACTGTGTAAATCATACACATTCTTTCGCTTACATACAAATTATTTGGAGAAAGTACTACAGCCCATGAGCCTCCTTTGTAAATGGAAAAAAAAAACTGTTACATTCTAATTCAAAGCAGACCATTGTCTTCCCACTGGTAATTTTTTCAAGTGAATAAATTCCATTAGTCAATATAGTCAACAATATCCCCTCAAAAAATACATATAGTCAACAATAGTTATTATGTTTTCATTTGAAATTAGAAGTGAATTTGGAAATGATTTGATCTTCACACCCTTTGTCTGCACGGTCAGTTAGCTATCATTCTTGCTTTGTTATATCATTTGCTGAAATCTTTTTTTTGTTTAGCTTGTTGTGTGATATTTCGTTCGACTCTACCCTATGAAAATGATAAATAAGTGAAAATATGTTAGATACTTGAAAGTTACTATTCAAACCTTTATAGGTCTGGGTTATCCCGCACATTACTTTACATACAAAAAGCAACATTGTGCATTTTACATTTTCAAACAAAGAGCTTTCTCTTAGTCTCTGTATACACGGATGCTTAATGCCTTACTGTTTTTCTCTATCTCTCTTACTGAGTTATTCTCATATTTCTATCATTCTTATTCTGTGACTTCGATGAACTTTTTTTTTCTGAAACTGACTTTGATGAACGTATGTGTCTATTTTGTGACTAAACATCCCTTAGGACAGTACTGTTATAACCTTAAATATGGTTCTGAAGTTATGCATGCCCGGATATGTAAGTAGTGGGGTCTACTTATGTGTATTTTTACTAAACAGTTGTCAATTGTTAGGTAATTGAAATAGAAGTAAATGGTGTGAAACAAAGGAGTGGAGTGCGTATAACTAAGTGCAGGTACGATGCTTACCAGAGTTTCATCCTAGAAGTTTTTTTTCATTTTTTATGGAGGACTACAATATTATAATATCTATTTTGCCTATTGGACGGCCTTTTAGTAGATATCTTCTTCTTAATCATAGCAACCATGCAGGTACCTTGAGAACAGTGGATGTGTCGGCATGTGCGTGAATATGTGCAAGTTGCCAACTCAAGATTTCTTCACAAACGAATTTGGACTTCCCTTAACAATGAATCCTAGTAAGTACTTACATATTATTATAAAAAGATTGATAGTTATATCCAGATCGTTTTATTCAAGAGATCTTAGTATTCTTAATCTGAGTGGAAACTTAGTATTGCTTGGGAAAATATTTACCTTTACTGATATTCTTGTCTTTGGTTGTTTCATATTATTTATGTGTTTAGTGATGCATATATGGTAGTGATATTTAGGAAATATAAGATGAACATGTATTGCTCGTGTATTTAGGTTTTCTTATTAGAATCTTCATTGTCCTTCTTTTGTTATTATATTTGGTGTTATTGTTTGAATCTAATTGATTATAGTCTTGTGTTCAATCTTGTAAAGTAGAAAAACAAGTATTTAAGACCTTTCTGAATAACAAGTATTAGATGATAAAGACAATTTCCTTGTTTTGGAAAAGAGATTTCTATAGTTGCAGGAAACAACATTGTCATTTTAACACAGAAAATTGAAAAAATCAAACTGATTCATGTATACTTATTAATGTGCAAGATTATTCTAGAAGTCCTTGCAAGAAACCTATAGATCATGTTATTTACTCGCTATACACTAGCTTGTGTCTTTTTTTCTTTGTTTTAGGTGTTCCACATAGTGACTATCTTGTTGATTGTTATGTTGTAGTTGATGATCTTGACGTACATATAAAACGTTGTGCTTGTGCAGATTTTGATGATATGAGTTGTGAGATGTTATATGGGCAAGCTCCTCCTCCTTTTGAAGAAGATCCAGTTTCAAAGCAACCTTGCTATGCTAGCATTTGTATGTTACTTAAACTGCATTAAATCAAATGTTACCTCAGAATACTTCATTCTTTCTCAAAAAAAATCTTCATTCTGAAACTTGATTTGTGTACAGGTTCCATATCCAATCCTAGCTCTTCAGTTTGTCCAAAACTACAGTGACAGGATCGAGCCAATCATGTTGCAGTGAAAGTTCATCCTAGCTCTACACTATTAGATAACTGGTACTTTGTTAGTTTCTTTTCATTTCGATTTAACTCCCCTATGATTTACTTTTGTTTTCTCCCATGAATTATTGAAGATTTTCAGTTTATTCTACAATCAATTTTTGTATTAAGTTTTCTTTTATTTATTAGATTATATATTTACGTTTTATTATTATTCTAATGAAATAAATTTAAAAATTTACTTATTTTTTTTTCCTTTTATCTTTTTACCGTTTTAAATTGTAACAAAGGTAACAACTGTTAACTTGATAACTAACAAAAGGGAGAAGTTAAAGAAAAAGACTGATTGTAGGTAAAATTGGAAAGTTTTGTATTTTAAACAATGTGACTATTTTCTTTTAACTAGTTTTTTTTCTGCGTGATAGCATAATTGTGAACAATAAAAAGTTTATCATATTTTTTATTAGTCATTCTTTTTACTTTCAATTTAAAACTTATGCATGCATGTTGTATGTATTTATCATCAAATTTAATTAAATAATTGTTATAAGATGATATAAACTATGGATAACATTTTTAATTCGACTTTTTAGTGATTTTGGGATTCTAGTGAAATCCATCCATTTTTATTTAAATTTGAAATGTAAATTTTATTTCTTCTATCCAAAGTAAAACCATACTTAAAAAAAATTATGTTTTTTATATTGGACACTTTTTTTCAGAGTTTTACTGTTTTAGAATTCTAGTGGTATTCAATATTAATCTTGTTTTATCTATGTTTCAATTTAATATAAATTCAGGATAATATTCTATTTAGTTTCAATTGTATGCACCTAATTATTTTTAAAAATGTGTTGTAATTTTATCTTGACTATGGATTGCTCTTTTCTTCAGAGTTTTAGGGATTTCAATTAAATACAAGATGAATTTTCTATTTAATTTGATATATAAATTTCTTTTTTTATATCCATCGAGAATATTTTTTGAAAACAATTATGATATTATATTGTTTATATTGCTTATGAATGGAAAAATAATTAGCGCGTTAAAAAATTAATGGAGGAGATATGTGAACTAATAATATTAAATCTGGTAGCTAATAATATTTTTCTATAAACACATGGCATTTTGAAAGTAGAAACAAGCGAGGACAAGGTTGTAAATCTCTTGTTACATTACGGCTTTTGGTCTTGTATTTTTCGTTTGATTTCTTAAATACTTCATCTTAGTTTCTTAGTTCGTCATAAGTTGTGATAAGGGTTCACTTTGTTCTAAAGCTGTATTTATGATCAATCGTATCTTTGCAGGGTTTTAACAATACCAGATGGATGAGAGTAGAATCTTATGGATAAACAAAAGTGAAGTTCCAAACACCTTTGTAAAGAATAGCGTCACCAAACGGTTGCTATATGCATACACACGTTCCAAGTGTAGGTAATTATGTCGGAGCACATTACATGACTTGTGGAATGTTGACCACAGTTGCTGGAATAGTGGAAAACACAAAACTTTACTAAAAAAATTGGAAATGTCAACTTTGTGGTCATTTGTTTTTTGTTGTTTGATAGCTATGAAGTTAAACCTCGTCCGCACCTTAATTAGTCTCTCGTATCAGAAGTTATTAGTTGCAATAACAGCTAATGGTCAATGTAACGCAGAATGGATTATAAATATGCATACATGACCTTACTATATTAGCATCATACATAAACCGGGATGTAACATGGATGCTTAGAGAACATATTAAGAGACTACACTGATTCATGTTTGGCAGCGTTGTAATGTTATTCATCATCGTCTGACGTGGCAGTCTCTCAAAGAACATCACAATTAAATTATGTAGCAATCAGATGTTAGAAACTAAGGGAATTGATGCCGATTGCTTCACTAATTTCTGTATCTGACGATATAGTACTGTAAATTCGCGTTCAAAGCAAAAACTCAGGGAGTTATGGCACTAGAGCGGAAGATCAACATATTAGTAAGGGCGGTAGCGTCGGCCCTGGTTCCCATCACGGTTTCGATCACCACCCCTGCTTCCACCCTCACTAGGGCCACCACTGCGATCAGATCTCCGAGGTGGCAATGGCGGCGGGATGCCAGGCTGCTGTCTGTAATTACACAAGGAAAGAATGCATGGACATGTCACAGGAGCTTCAATCTGACCCCACATTAGCAAAAGAATGATGGACAATACTCACAGAACGTAGCCAAGGCGCCCATCAGGCAGCATCATCGGGACCATTCTCATGCCTGCTGGCATTGGTCCTCTGCCATATATCATTGGCTGCAAAGGTATACTAGAAATTTAAGGCTGTCCCAATAAACATGCATTGACCTGAATAAGATTACAAAGTACAGGAGTTTTGCCAAAATTACAAGGCGACATTTTTAGAGCTCAAGGAACAAAACCAACCTGGCCAAACCCTGCAGCACCATACCCTCCGCCATAAGTTCCATATGGTTCTCCAGGATAACCATAGGTAGGATATGAAGGGAAACTCGGAGCAGGCCCCGATTTCGCTGAATGGTCAAACTTCTTCTCCGTCTGTGGCTTGGCAAGAGAAACCTCCAGAACATGACCTTCAGTTCAAGGATAGATATTCTCAAAAAGAAATTAAGGATAGATAGATGCCAGTATTAACAGAAATAATTCATTTTAGAAGAGTATTAAGAGAAATAATTAATACGTTGACGTAGCTAACTTGTAATCCTTATGAACAAAAGATGTCTATCAATCTTAAAAAAGTAAATACAATTGACCAGCTTCTGTGGGCATCACATGATAAGTGTGTGCTTAATTGACCAAGACATCAATCTTTATTGCTGGCCATGTGTGTGCTTAATTATAGGCGCATATGCAGTACCACAAGGGATTTTGCAAATCAGGAATAAATTAACACAAAAAGATACACTTAAAAAGATGCTGGAAAGTAAACTTAAAAGAAATATATGGGATGCAATTACCATCTATTTCATATTTCTCAGTTCCTTTAACTGCCTTTAATGCACTAGACCTCTCTGCAAAATGAATGAAACCAAAATCGCGGTTACCCTGCCCAGCTTTAGCAGGTGGCAGAACCACCTTTGTGATCTCTCCATTGTGTTCAAAAATTTCTTTCAGTTTTTCTGAGGTAACATTCTCAGGCAAATTTTTCACATAGATAGCCTTCACCTGTAAAATTGCAGACAATTTCAACAATGCAACTTTATGATATCAAGCGATTCCAAGCAAAATTATAGCAAAAAGTAATAAAAGAAATAACTCAGTTACACAGTTTCTTTGGCTGATTTGATGTAAATTTGTAACAAAAGAAAATCAGATATGGTTCTCAAAATTTTGAATGCTGTTATCACATCTAGTTGGATACTGTTACCAATAATTTGGCATATTCAGCAGTATGATTTTGCATGCTTATAGACGTTTTCCAGATAACATCAAGTTTGCAGCTCAATTTTCATGTTGAGAGAATGACGACAAACAGTCGTCCAATTGTGTTGAAAATAATAAATACACAACAAAGTCATTTCCAATGAATCTAACAGACAATATGCCCCCCTCCAAAATACACTGTTTTAAGTTTTAACAGAAACTGTGGTAGCAATCAAAGAATTAAGGACATTCCCTCTACGAAACATGACAAGAATGGATAACTGGAGTACATCACACAACAGAAAACTGGAAAGCGACATGAGAAGGAATATATGGATTCTCTTTCTAACCAGGAAAGCAATCCATCAAAGGAAAGGACAGCAAAAAGGACATCGAATATGAACTCAAACCAAATAGTAATCAAGCAGATGCACAAGAGATTCAACACGGGCCTCCTGTCAATGTAAGGAGAACCTGGAAGGATCAAACTGCTCCTTCTTACTCTTGGAAGCTAAAGATACAAGTTGAATCATCGACTATGGATTAATCACAAGTAAATTAGTAATTGTAGCATAGCTTCAATAACCTTGTACATCAATAGAATATGCAAAAAACTAGTATCCAAATAGAAGATTGTATAACAGCTCCTGTCGCACATGTTCAAATTATCAAACATTCAGATTACTGGATATGGATTTGGAAAGGTTGAGGTACATATAATGCTTAGCTAGGTTTCTAAAGGAAAGGAGATGGGAGCAAAATCAAATACTAACAAAATCCATCAACAGACCAGTTTGTAGCCAAAATATTCCTATTACTTCACTGTTCCATCTATTGTTTTCATTGAAAGCCATATCTTACTTAGGACTGTTTACACTGTTAGCAGGAAAGGAGTACAGTTCATCCCTTCTGATAAATCATTCATCTGTGTAAATGAATAAAATATAGAAAGAGATATCAGTAAAAATTGATTTCATCATGCTGTGTTTTTTTCTTCTAGAATGATTAAGCTACGGCAGTTGCAAGCTGTGAACATCAATTTTCTTGTGAACTAATCTGGAAATCTGTAGTTCAACATGACTAAAATTGAAAATCTCAACTTGCTCATGGCATGATTAAAATTCAAGTACAGAACAACAAGAATATAGATGAGTCTCAATTGGGTTTGTGACGCATTACTAACCATCTGCATGAATGTAGTAGAGTTATAATAATACCAAAGAGCAAAAATCAAGATGTAGCATACTATTCACATTTTTTTACCTGCGAAGCAGCAGACGCATCTGCCGAGTTTTTAGGGTCAGCCCACGTAACAGTTGGATTGCTGCCTTCCATCTTAAAACTTGCACTAGACATTTTCTGCCTTGCATAGTCTGCACATCCATGATTGTAATATTCAACAAAAAGGAAACCACGATTCCGTGCGGGGTTCTGAGAATCCTGAAGTAATAATTGCAGTGCAAGAAATAAACCATTATGCTCAAGAAACTTCCATTAGTTCGAATTCCACATAAAGTAGAAGAAGAAGAAAAAAAACCTTGAACATTTCAATATGCTCAACGCCTGGACCACTCTCCTCAAGGATTTTCCTCAATTCTTCCTCGGTCAAGCTCTTTGGCACATTTCCAACAAATAGCCTGTGTTTAGCTTGAGACAGAGAACATCTCAAGGTTCTCCCCTAAAACAGAAGTAAATGTTTACCAAGGAATCCAACAAGAAAGCAACAAAATTACACATAAACTGCTATAAAAACTTAGTTTTTCTTACCTTGAACTCTTTTTCATGGATTCCCTCAATGGCTTTCTGAGCAGCTTCACTGTTTGTAAACGTAATAAAAGCATAACCCTTGCTTTCTCTCGTTTCCTTGTCCTTCATCAGCCTTACCTAATAAAGATCATGCAAGATTATAGAACAATCTAAACACAAACCAAACTTATGAAACCAACAAATAGTGGACACTCACCTCAAAGATTTCACCAAATGGCTCCGATAGATCTCTAAGATCTTCCTCATTAGCATCCCGAGGTAGCCCGCCAATAAAAACCTCGGAACCATGTGGAGGTAGAGCGAGCAGCTCAGCCCGCTTCCTGGCATCCTCGTCGTCAGAAGCCTCATCACGGTCTTCTTCCTGCTGCTCCACAGTCAAGAGCTCGGGGGCACCGTCACTACCCTTATCCTCCTCAGAAACCTTCTCGTCTCTCATCCGATCGCTGTCTCCTCCTTCGTCGTACTCCTCCTCCTCCGCTGGGTCTTCCTCCTCCTCCTCCTCGCTGTACTCCCCCCTGCGCTTCCGGTACCCCTCGTGCTCCTCCGCCCGGTCCTCGTCGTCCATCATGTCCTCGATTTCGTTGTCGTTGTCGCCGTCCAGGTCGATCTGCTCCTCCGTCTCCGGCTCCGACGATCCCTGCCGCCCCGCCATCAACCTCAACTCCCTGCGATTCATCCGATCCCAAATCCATCAAAAATCTCACCCAAAATTCTCCTTAAAACCGCAAAAATTCGCAAAGAAAAAAGAAAACGCAACGAAACCGATCAAGAAATCGCGAAATAGATGATCGAATACCGTCGATTTGGGGAGATAATCGAAAAACCCTAGGGTTCCGGTCGCAAAGGGGTCCGAGTGCGAACCCTAAGAAAGGAGGAGGGGAGATGAAGAGAGCAAATAGAGGAATCGATTCCATTCGTAGCAGTTTTTTTTCAGAAGTAGTAGAAGAAGAAGGAGAAGGAGAAGAATGAGAAGTGGCTTACTGGTTTTAGTTTTTTGGCGATGGAGAAGAGCTCGCGAGATTTGTTGTTAGAAACGGAGGAGGAAGGAAAAGGGAAGGCTTTTATATATAACGCGGGCCTTGTGAAGCTTTTGGTGGCGTTTTGGGTGAACGCTTCGGGGAGCAGTTGATTTAGAAACGTCTGATGGAGATCGGAAGGCGGGTGGAGGGAAAGCGACGGCTGGATCGAGTTCTTTTTTTTTTGTTTCCTGATGTTTGCACGTTAATCTTATCGAATAGGTCACTGGTCAAGTGACATTTTCGAAATTTAATAATTATTTTTTTTCCCGGATATTGCCGTATAAATGGTTTAGTTGTTTGAAATTTTAATATTTTCTAATAATAACAATTCGGAATTTACTTCGTTAGTTGAAGATATGTTTTTTTTATAAATTAAAAGCTTAATTTATTTTATTTTTCACATATTATTCTGAATTAGAAACGTGTCTATCGTCCATCTAAACTTCGTGATAAAACTATTCTTGTCCAATATCGCTTAAACGCTTTCGTTTGTGAAATGATTATTTAAATGTTTATCGATTGTTTATTTACTTAATAATGATTAATTTCTTCTAATGTAAAAACAAGGAGAGGTTCATCCATCACTAAGGAGGAGGAGATGTGATCCTAAATGATAAAATATGTAAAAGTTAAAATGACTTTTTTATTAAAATTCGAAATTTAATTGATAGTGCAACTTTAGTTTCTATTTTAGTTAAGATTTTTTTAGTTTTCTTCATTGGTGCAAGAATTTAGGATTAATATATTATAACTAGGTATAATCTCATAAAAATATCCATATTTGATATTAGGGCAGCTTTGTGCCTCTCATCCGTCAACAAGCTCAAAGGAAGATCTCGAGGATCACCCTTCCTATGAAGAGTGTGAGAACATTTTATCTACAATTTTTTTTCTAAATTTTGAATAAATTTTATTTTTTTTAGAGGACATCATTCAATTAGGAGTGTGCTAGTTCGATATTCATAACAAATTAATATCATAGTCATATATTTCATATCATTTGTAACAAATTAGTATCAAATACATATTCAATAATGATCCTCCATCAAAGCTAGATTCATCAATGATTATCCATCATTGATTGAAGAGAAGATGTGGATGACAACTTTAGTGAGAACAAACTCAAAATATGAGAAGGTAAGCGCACATGATGGTAGAGCGAGTTGGAATTGCACGACGCCATAAGGGCAAGCATCGTGTGTGCTAAAATGGGAACAAGGGCGTGGTGCAGTGGCTCACCCCTTGACTTGAGCACCGAGAGGTCTCCAGTTCGAATCTCACTGTGGGACTTATGTGCCCCTTTATTTTCAGTATTTCCTTTCAATGTATTAGGCCATAGGTCTCCCTTTGTAATCGAAAAAAAAATCGTGTGTGCTAAAATTGTGTCGCACGGCTAAGGCACTGCCTCACACGAGTTGAGCGGGCCAAATCACGTCCAACTAAAATATATGAAATGGTGCCACACTCATGTGAATATGTGGGTAGATTATCCGGATCGAGCTTGTTTAAATATGCAGACATGGTCAAACTTGTTGGCTAGACAAACCTCAATCGGAGTCTTTGTGCAAACCATATTTAACTGAACCCAAAGGTGAAGGGAAGGGGGGCCAAGGGGTGACCTGGCACCCCCTAAAGTTTAATAAAATTAGTAGTAAAGATTGGTCATACGAGAGCAACTGAAGTTTTGACCAGCAATGTTAGTATCAAAAAATTGGTAAGGGGTTGGAATCTTACCTTAGTCACTATTTTTATTATATGTTTTTTCGTTAGTCCACCACCGGCCCATTCTAAGTTTCGCCGTTGGCCATTCTAATATTAGATTCTAGTCCATTCTAAAGTCCAAATGAATTAATTATATAATTGATTTTATCTATATAATTAACACAAATTATATTGAAGGAATTATAAAAAAGAATATTCTAAATGTTTTTATGACCATTCTAAGTTCCGTTGTTGGCCCATTCTAATTTTAGATTATAGTCCATTCTAAATCCAAGTGAATTAATTACATAATTGATTTCATCTATATAATTAACACAAATTATATTGAAGGAATTATAAAAATATTCTAAAATTTTTTATGAGGATATTAATTTAAAAATATGCTCTCTAGCTCCGCCATTGTCTGAACCTATGAGTGTGCTAAGTGTGTTTCAATTATTTGAATCTTCGAATGGGTTATGTTCAATTGAATCTATGAATTTGTTGTGTTTCTCTAATTTTGTTTGTATGCGAAACAAACAGCATACATCTTAATATGTGCATGGGCGATTTAGATATGCGACCAAGTCACAATGTAATCACATTTGTATTTGTGGATGAACGAACCTTAGCCATCAAAACTTATTAGTGGGCCAAGTAAGCGTCCATGAAACTGCGAGCAAACCAAGTAGGACACACCCATCCGAAGCTATGGAGAGTTGTGGCTTATGTTCATCCATCTGAATTCATGGACATGCCAAGTGAGTCATGTCATACGGGTATGTGTCATGTCATGTGGATGCAATCATATGTATCTATGAACACATGAACCAGATTGGATCGTCTATCTAAATTTACGAGCGAGACAAACATGTTTTGTTCATGCAAATCTCTATGTGGGCATGGTGGTTTGCGTGCACCTAAATCTATGGTCAGACAGATCATGAGGGGCATACTTATTCAAATCATTTTGTAGAGTATAACAATTTCATTGTCGTAAAAGGAATTCAAGTCACAAGGAAGATTTTGTTAAATGTTTGACTAGAAGTCGTATTAAATTTTAGAATTTAATTTGTAACATATTTGATAGAGATTATATTTCCTATTTAATTAATGTTCTGTTTATTTCTAGTATTAGAGAATCTAAGGTTCAAGATGATATAAATTAAACACAGATGCAAATTATAAGGGTATCTCTATTTGATATCCCAAAGGGATAATCCCCCATCTATGTGTCGTTCATCTGATAATAAGTCTGAGGGAGGGTCTTGAGGAGCTCTGATAAAATTTCGTAGGGAAGCTCAAGTATTATGTTAATAACTCTTCAACTCTAAATAAAGTTTGTTATGCTCAAGGACACAATTAGCGATAAGCCTCGTTAAATCTCTATGCTTTCTTCGACATGTGATTTTTTTTTCTCTCCCAATACTTATAACAACATATTTTATTTAACCAATAAATGTATATCTATGGACCTTTTTTTCCTTTTTCATTTTAAGATCTTCTTAGTTTATGCCAATTTTGATTTTCTTGTTTGATTTTTAAGGAGTGGAGAGAGTTTAAGAAAGCTTTACATTAGGAATTAAGACTCCAATAATTAATTTACATGTACATAGTTTCTCAATGGATAAATTCATAAATATATGTATCATATGTGTTCACTTTCATCAATGATTCTTCAATTTGAGTTTTATATATCTCCATTGTACTTCCATTATCACACTCACCCACATCATATATAAACAATGCATGGCGAGCTCTTAGGAAGTCATGTATTATATTTAAACAATATAAGTTTTTTTTTAAAATTATTTTGTATATGATAAATAGTATTAGATGCTCACATTAAGTCATATACTATATTTAAATAAAATAAAAAAATTTAACTCTGTTTTTTATATGATAGATAAACATTAAACCAAATAATGTGGTTAACATATAGTTGTATGCTAACAAGTTTTTGGTGAAGTTAACATATATATAGTATGAGATTTTCAAAAAATAGTTTGTGAGAAATATATATATATATAATATAATATAATATAATATAATATAATATAATATAATATAATATGATTTTATCACTTAAATATTCTGCATCTACACATATATAGAGATGAAAGATGAAGTATACAATTTTCATGGATCTCACTCTTTGTCCTTTTTGAGAGGGAAGAGTGCGTGTGAAACTGAAAACACGATGCTAAACAAAAAAATAAATTAAACATAATAATTGAGAAATAAAATATGTAGTTTGGATCATTTCATTTTGCATCCTCTTTGAAAGTAAAGAGAACGTTGCGAATAAAGAGAAGTTGAAAATGCCTTGTGGTGATATCATGATAACATGTATTAAAAACAATATATATTTTTTTAAAAGAAGTTTATTATATACATACTAGATAACAAATAGATAATATTTATGATTAGCATACCATTTTATATTAATATTTTTTTGTGAAGTTACAAATATATAATCTGATATCTCCGAAAACTAGTTAGTGAATAATGTCTAATTTATTTATTTTAAATATTCTATGCTTATATCTATAGATAGAGCGCATGGAGTTTTGGAATGCTCAATTTGCATCGCCCTACTCTACACCCTCTTTGAGAGATAGCGAGAATGGAACTATGAGTGTTGTTCAAAACAATATTTTTTTAAAAAAATTATTTTTAATATATGGATGTGAAGTTTATAAGAAGAGTTAAACTAAAGACAAAATAGGAAAACAAAGTTGAGAATTATTTTTAAAAAGTTCTAACTAAATTGAATTAGAAATTTTGACACGTGAAATTACTANTATATATATATATATATATATAAAGAAAAGTGGTTTAACATGAAATGAAGTGTTCAAAACCTTATTAAAGTTATTTTAATTTTAAATAATCAAATGTTCCTTATAATGAAAATTTGTTATATAAGAAGATAGCATTTGTATACCAAAAAAAAATTATGATAATAGTTTATTTATAAGATAATAGTAATCATATTTAGATATTATTATGATATCAAATGGGACGTGATAGACATTAGAAGTAAGAAGATATGCAATGTTGAGAGAAACTTAGTAAAATAAATATTAAAAAAGTTTCAGTTTGTTTAAATCTAACTACAAAATTATATTTATTTTGTATGTTATATGTCATAAAAACAATAATAATACATAGTTTATCAAGAAACTCTTAGTAGAATAGTTGATTACCTCTCATAGAGGTGAAGAGTTCAAGTGTCGAGGGGATGTAGTTTATTTATATTTCTTATGTCATGTCACTGATTTTCCTTTGAAATCAGAAAAATAATAATATGTAGTTTATTGTTACATAAGATGTGACAAAAAATAGTACATTAATATGAAACTATACAAATCATGTGTGATATATGTTACATATAAGATATTTTTTTAAAAAAAATTGTTTATTTTTCATTTTTTTTAAACTATAGTAACACAAGTTTATAATAAAAATTTTATTATAAAAAAATAGTTTAGCTTCGTCTGAAATCATCCATGCATTGAACGAGCTAGTTTTAAAAATAATAAAAAATAACACCTCATCCAGAAAATATAGTAAATTAATATATATATATATATATATATATATATATATATATTAAAAAGGTGCATCCAAGAAATATGAACAAACTCGCCATTAAAATAAATTTTTTAACACTTAAATTGAATTGGTTAAAGTTTTTTAATACTAACTTATTTAATTTGTTAGTGGGTTTAAATATCATGAAGTGAGATTATAACCACCCAAATAAATATTGGAAAAGAAATGAAAAGGGCCCAAAAACCCATCTATCCAATATGATCCAATAACCTTAGTATCTCCCTGTTGAATCTAGGAACTCAAGGTTGTTTTGAATGATCACAAATTTGTAAGTGAACTCTGTCTGTACTAATGAACTTGTTTGAGCTGATTTCTGTAACAGGACATAAACAAGTTCAGTACAGTGATCGACCTGAGCTAAAGGAACGGACGACCACTGCACACGTAATACACCATGAAGAATCATATGTGTGCAGCGGGCGTCCTAAGGATATAAACGGTCGACCAGTGGAAGGAGGATGGAGGTCATATAAACAGCAATGTATAT
>LTAE01006351.1:0-15865 GCA_001647135.1 Pontederia paniculata
GCCAACTATCATTTTTTTATCGCGCAGGTACCACATTAGTATTATATAAAAAACCAAATTTTTTTAACAAAATCCAGAAATTATTTTATTATTATAATTGGAATTACTTTTTTCCTTGAAATAGTAAGTAAATAATAATTTTTTGAAAAGAGTCCTACTCAAGTAAATTTAAATTTTTTTAATTTATTATTATTTTTGGAAATACATCTTACAAACCTTAGAAATAAAATAATTATATTATTGAATCCTAATATATAATTATTTTTCCCTGAAAAGAGTAAGATTATGATAAACATTTTTGTAATAGCCCTAATTCAAGTAAATAATTTATCTCTCTCTATATATATATAAAGAAAGTAAGAAATATTTTTTAAAAATCCTATTTATATATCTAATGTCAAATTGATATTTTATTTCCGGCCACATATTCTCATGTTGTTGAACAAAAAAGTTAATTCAACATCACACTTTTACCCTTGTCGTTGTAACATAAATTCGTTATGCCATAACTAATCATTGAACACTAAAGCAGTTTCATAAACAAATATAGAGGAAAATATTAACAATATTGTTAAGAAAAAAAACAATTTTAACGTTAAAGCTAAATATATTACAATCCACGAATCACTTATAAAATATTTTAATTATAATTTCAATTATCTTAGCAGTATAAACACTTTCTTCCACGTGGCATGACGAGTTGAATAAAAGATATAATGCGACAAAAGATATATTTATTAAAAATATATTTTATATTTTTTATTCTCATTTTTTATTCAAACAACTACTAAAAACTATTATCGATAAATATAGAAGAAAATATTAACATCATTGTTAAGCAAAAAACCTATTTTAATGTCAAAGTAAATATATTAAAAACAATCAAATCACTTAAAAAATATTTTAATTATAATTTCATTTATCTTAGGAGTATAAACCCTTTCTTCCACGTGGCATGCAGAATGCCATTAGTTACAAATTGAATAAAAGATGCAATGCAATAAAAATATATATTATTTATTTTAACAAAATCTAAAACATTTAGTCCCACAATTGTTCATAAGATAAATAACTCTTAATATACTAAGATATTAGAAGTTTACTTGTGAGTTGGGTAGCGCCAACATGTGACTCATGCGCGGACTTAGGATTGGTTGGAATGATAGTTTGGGCTCTTTATCTGGGCCATAGGTGGCATATAAAATATAAAAAATATTTTCGGTAACACTCCTTAACTATAACTTTTTTCCACATCTAATCCTAAACTATAAATTTATCAATTTGATTTCAACTAAAATTATGTCAAGTTAATTTTTAATAATTATGAAATATCATTCTTACCCTTAATTCTTTAATAGAATAAAAAACTTTATAAAAAAAAGTAAATAAAGTAAGGATAGAAATATTATTTAATAATATTTTTTAATAATTATGAAATGTTTTGATCAAGTTATTATTTTCTTTCAATTTTTAAATATTTTTTAGTATNAAATAAAGTAAGGATAGAAATATTATTTAATAATATTTTTTAATAATTATGAAATGTTTTGATCAAGTTATTATTTTCTTTCAATTTTTAAATATTTTTTAGTATTTAAAATAAAAGGGTAAAATTGTTATTTTGTAATTAATAAAAAATAAATTTAACAGAGTTTTGGATGGAGTTAAACGGAAGGACTAGATTGGTAAATTTGAATAAGTTCGGGGACTAAAATTGATAAATTTATAATTTAAGGTTATACATGAAAAAAAATTATAGTTGAGAGAGTGTTAGCGAAAATAATCCAAACTATAAAGATGAATTTGGAGTTACCTTGCGGTTTAAATTGTGGACCAAAAGCTCATGTCGTAAATGTGCACTCTTAGGAGCATAGGTCATGGATATCACTTTGCCGATGGAGAATCGGCACGAAAAAGCTTGTCATTCTAGGAACTAAACATATCAAACATGTTCTCCTTTATTATTTAGATCCATCCAAGTCCAAACTTCTCATTTACCAACTTGGCAACAATAGAGATGTGTTTCAACTATACATATATTTTATAAGAGCATGCAGGCACGACAGATAGATGGATCCGCCGTTGACAAAGCCCATCTTATGAAATCATCAATCATTTTTATTGTTTCTCCTTAAATATTATTTATATAAATGCCACTCTTAACGCTAATTGGGAATACAACAATGAACAGATTGATAATTATATAAGGTGTTGATTATAAAGTTAAGAAATTGTTTGTAAATTTTTTGTTTGGTACAGATTCAAAAGTTGATGAACAACACAATTAATATGAAGGTTAAGTCATAAAAAACACACAAAAATATTTTGGACGACTTTGTTTCATGATGGTCAAATTGAAATCAATCTTCCATCACAAGTTCGATATCCCACAATTTTGGATAATAAATTTGGAATCCAAACTTTAAAGAACCCTTTTATCTTCTATGCATGTCTTATTGAAGGTGAATCGAATTATTACATATCTAAAGGTGCGTTTGGATAAAGAATCCAAAATTCTTAGTGTTTCCTTGAATAGATTAATTTGATAAATTAATTCTAATTATGTTTGGATAAACTAATAATGTTAAGGTCTAGAAGTATTTGAGTGAACCGCGTGCCCAAAAAAATAAAATTATCTTTTAAATAAATAAATAAAGGGTTATTTTCGCTAACACCCATGTACTATAACTTTTTTCCATGTATAACTTCAAATTAACACCATATGTACTATAACTTTTCTTCACGAATAACTTCAAACTATAATTTTATCAATTTTAGTCCATAAACTATTTTCACTTTGATATTTTAGTCCTCCGTCATTTTTTTATTAAAGTTAATTTTTCAGATATCTTAAATGGCACATGTACCCTTACATAAAAGTTTAAAATATTTTTTATCTTTTATTATTTATTAGTTTAAAACACTTATACCCTTTTGCTAATCCTTTATTAGATTAACAAAATAAGTAATAAAAGATAAAAAAAATATTATAAACTTTTACATATGGGTACAAATGTCATTTAACAAATATAAAAATTTAGCTTTAACAGAAAAAATAACAAAATCAAGCGTTAGGACTAAAATTTAAAACGAGATGAGTTTAGGGACTAAAATTAGTAAATTATAGTTCGAGATTATTCATGAAAAAAAGTTATAGTATAGGGGGTGTTAATGGAAATAACCCTAATAAAAATAATAATATTTGTTTGAGGCATAAAATATTATTTTCTAAAAACCTTAATAAATAATATAATATATAAATATTTTAGAACTATATTATTAAGATAGTTTAAAATCAAATTATAACATTTAAAATAAACATTAATAATTTTAATAAATGTTAAAAATCTAAATAATTATTAATAAGTTTATACGTTAATAATAAACTGTAAAAATATTAATAAATGTCAAAAATATGCATTAATAAGTTAAAATAAATGTTAATAATTAAACAACTTAAACTACAAATAATTTAGAATTATAGTATTGAGTTTGTATAAAACTAAATTTAACATTTAAAAATAAACGTTTTAAATTAGAGGTACATATAACAAGTACAATATTTCGTTAAATTTAAACTAAAAATAATTTTAAAAGATATAGTTTTAACAACCACATAAGAAACTCATAGCTTGAGGTGATGCCGTAGGCACTTATGATATTTAATCTCTAAGATCTAATACAAAATTTATCTTATGTAAGTTTACGTGTCTTAATTAAGTCCAGTTAAGAATATTTGTTAGTCTTATTATTCATATGAGTCCTATATCTCTTCATTTGACATGTAATTTTAGTCCAATACAAATTGCTCAACTTATAGGAGCCTAATATTTTCTTATATAAAATTTGAGATTATGATCAAATATTTTATTTTAATCCTTCTCAATTGAACTTTGTATTTATCCGAAGTATTTCAATTCCGAAAATAATAATGCTACAATAATAAATAAGAATAACAACAAAAAATTACAATCCATAAATATTGATATTCAAAATGCTGTCAAACTTTAAAATAAAATACTTAAAATATTATCACCAAAATTTAAAGATTTACTATCCGTGCAACTTTCAATCTTTTCTAGTAGTTCGGAAAATAAGGATTTATTTAATTTTGGATTAATTTATATTCGTCATACTTTTTATCTCAGTTTGAACTGGACACAAACTCTTCCCGAACAAAAAACAAAAAACTTACACTTCGACCCTCCAAAGAAAACTTACACAAACTCGAAGAAAGTACTCTATAAATTGAGTCTATCTTCAATCACAACGTGCATAGCCGAGACATATACCCAACAAAATAAAACCCATGAACCATCCGCCCATGGACGAGTCCACTGCCCGGCGCCGGTCTCACGCTCTGCACGGAGATGAAGATAACTCCAATGGTGAAGCCGAAGTGGAATTACAAACCCGTTGGGATGAAGAAGATTATTCCAATGAAGAGGATGATGCCCATGAAACCGAGGAGGAACAACAAGCCCCTAATATTAACGAGGAGAATAAGGATTCCGGGTATGAAGAAGATTCCGACGAGAAAAACGATCCGAGTGAAGAAGACGATGCAGCAAAAGGCTACTCGTGGATTGAAGATTATATGGGTATACACTGCGGTACTTTTACTTCAATTAATTATCTTAGTTTAATTATTTATACTTTTCCAAAATATTTAGGTAGAACATATATCTCTTTTCTTTCGCATACGGATTTTTTTTTTCAATTTGATCATTTCTCTCGTTCATGGAGTTTGTCAATTTCTGAAAATGATTTTCTTCATGATTGTGGTTGTATTATGATCTTCTTTTCTTCCAAGTGTTTTTTTTTCTATAAGAAAAGAAAGAGATGGCCAATGAATTAACCAAGTTAAAACAATTAGATAAAAATATAGTTTTATTAAATTATCTAATTAAAACAGAAAAACAATTTAAATTTGTTTTAACTGTAAAATAAAATTTTCGGAATAAATATGAGAAATAGTGATAACAAGTTTATGTGTTATTTTTTTTTTGAAGCCGGACGATTAATTTGATTTAGGACTCATTGAGTCAACCAAATTTAATTTAACAAACTATTTCTTTTTAATTTGTATATATTAATTATAGGATTTCCATGGGTCTGTCCCTTTGATAATGGAAAATATTAGTTATTTTCGGTTATACAAAAATTATCTAAGTTTGTGAAAAAACACAAACTCTTCATCGAATCTTAAAAAAAAACTTCAACACAAACTCGCAGGAATAAATACAAATCCTAAGAAAAAAAACTTTAACACAAACTCGCATGAACTATAAACATAAACCCTAAAATTTACCAGTGGTGGGGAGATGAGTTCAACAAACATCCGCCGGCTGTTCGCCGGAAGCACCCACCGGCAGGAGCACATGGAAAATTCATCATACGATATCCACAATGGTTCCAAGTTCTTCTTTTTCTTTCTCTGTCATCGCATAAATCCAACTACGTGCATGGATCCTGGATTCTCTTCTTACCTCTTATATATTTCTTTTTGCGGTGCAGGGATGGCCAACTCGGCCGATGCGCAACTCCGCCGGACCGAGCTCCGACGACTTCTGGCTCCAATTGTGTTCGCCTCTTATATTTCTATGGTATTATTGTTATATATTGATCCTACAATGCTGCGGTTATTTGTGGTTTGGATATGTACCATGGCAGCGACCATATGGCTTCTGCCGGTTGTCCTCAACGAGTCTTATGAGGAGGCGAGGGCAATGGAGGAGGTCCGGGCAGCAGTTCTTACAGGCGGCCGTGAATTGATTCAACGATTTGGCGATTGGTTGAGTAGCTTAGAGTGGGAAGATGTTGACGACTCTGAGTTATGCCCGTTGCATGAAGCTGAGGAAGCCCGTGATGAAGATGATGAAATGGATTCCGGTGACCTGATTGAACTTTCTGCACAACTTGTTGAAGAAACGGAGAAAGAATTAGATGATGAACAGGGTGACCTTGATTCAGACCAGTCTCATGAAGTCGAGGAAGCCCATGATGATGGTTCCTCATACGATATCCACGATGGTTCCACGTTCTTCTTTATCTTTTTTCTTTCTCTGTCAATCCAACTACGTGCATGGTTCCTGGATCTCTTCTTACCTCTTATATATTTTTCTTTTTGGTTTAGGGATTGCCAACTCGGCCGCTGCTCAACGCCGGCCGACCGATCTCCGACGACCCCTGGCTCCACTTTGGTTTATCGCCTTTTATAATTTGACGGCCTTGTTATATTTTGCTCCTGGACTTCTGCGGTCATTTGTGGTCTTCATATGTGTCAAGGCAGCGACCATGTGCCTTCTGGATGTTGTCCTCGTCTGTTCTTCTAATGAGGAGCGACCATGGGCAGCAGTTCTTACGGGCGGCCGTCAATTGATTCAACGATTTGACGATTGGTTGAGTAGCTTAGAGTGGGAAGATGTTGATGACTCTGAATTATGCCCGTTGCATGAAGCTGAGGAAGCCCATGATGAAGATGAGGAAATGGATTCCGGTGACCTGATTGTACGTTCTGAACAACTTGGTGAACATGATGAAGATGATGAAATGGATTCCGGTGACCTGATTGTACGTTCTGAACAACTTGGTGAAGGTGTCTCTGATTTATCTCGTGACGATTATGTGCATGGTGTTGAAGAAGCGGAGGAAGAATTAGATGAAGAACAGTATGACCTTGATCCAGACCAGTCACAAGAAGCCCATGATAATGATGATGAAAGTGCTGACACTGCGGTCATGGGGTTTCCGAAGATTGCTGTTAGATCTCTCCATGGCCTCTCAGAGCAACAACTTTACGACCATGGCGCTCATTTATACGGTGTCCATGAACAGGATGACTCTGATTCAGACCAGTCTCATGAAGCTCATGATGATGATGATGACCAAAGTGTCGACAGTGAGGACATGTGGTTTCCGAAGGTTGCTGCTAATTATCGCGATCGCACCTTAGAGCTAGAACCTGGCCAAGATGAATATGATTTATACTATGATAATGATATGCAGTACTCTGATCCTCATGAAGGCGAGGAAGAATCTGATGCTACTTATCTCGATCGCCTCTTAGAGCTAGAACCTGGCCAAGATGAATATGATTTATACTATGATAATGATATGCAGTACTCTGATCCTCATGAAGGCGAGGAAGAATCTGATGCTACTTATCTCAATCGCCTCTTAGAGCTAGAATCTGGCCAAGGTGGATATGATTTATACTACGATAATTCTATGCAGTACTACGCTGGTTATCTCTATCCCGGCCAAGGTGGATATTATTTCTACTATGATAATTCTATGCAGTATTACCCTGGTTATCTTGATGCTAGTTATCTCTATCGCGGCCAAGGTGGATATGATTTCTACTATGATAATTATATGCAGTACTACGCTGGTTATCTTGATGCTAGTTATCTCGATCGCCTCTTAGAGCTAGAACATGGCCAAGGTGGATATGGTTTCTACTATGATAATTATATGCAGTACTACCCTGGTTATCTTGATGCTAGTTATCTGGATCGCGCCCAAGGTGGATATGAGCAGAACTCTGGTCCTCATGAAGGTGAGGAAGAATATGATGCCAGTTATTATGTCGATCGCCTCTTAGAGCTAGAATCTGGCCAAGGTGAATATGGTTTATACTATGATGATTATATGCGTCCTCATGAAGGCCAGGAAGAATTTGATGATCATTACCTGTACTCGGAAGCCTACGACGACGACGACAAGGAGAAAGAAGAAGAAAGTCGCGTTGATGAAAATGATTTGAGCGTCGACGAGAATTCAAGCAACATAGAAGAAGAAGATACCAACGAAGAGAGAGATTCAAGCGACGTCAGAGAAAAACAAGGTCAGGATCCAGCGGAAGAGAAAAAAGATGATGAAGGCAGTTACGAAGAAGTTGATCTTCATGATGACGTGATGGATTACGTCTGGGTGGAATGAACAAAATATGAAACACTTTAGTTATTTTCTTTTTTTTTATTTCGTAGGTTAGTTTTAATTTCGAGCATATTTAGGTCTTTCTTTTTTCTCTCTAGTAAGAACATTTTAATTTCGTGAAATATATGAACATTGAGCATCTTGGTTTTCTTTGTTGTCATGGAATTGCTTGCAAAGCTCCTCAAACAAAAACAGGTTGGGTTGGGCAATGCCGTGTTTGCTGTTTGAATTTTGGTTGTAAGATAGCTGGTAATATTCGTGCTTCCACAAGAAAAATAATTAAAATAAAAACAACACTGTGATCATCATGAAAAGAAATTACATCATCATCATCTATCGTTATCATTCTGTTGATTCAGAGCTTTACGCGCATTGCATCTACTTTCTTGAGCGGGGATTCAGAGCTCTATGTTGATGTAAATATTTATCTTTTATCTTATCTTGTTTTACTGTTAATTTAATCATTTGCATATGTGGATTCTGATTTGAGTGTCAAGAGTTTTTTTTACTTTGTCTAAGAAGAAAATATGTCAATTTGTTTGAAAATAAGCCGAGCACCATATAGATCTATGTTGGATACAAAGCTAGGCTTTCGTAATTCGTACTATGTTTTTTTCATGCTAGGTCTTTTTTTCAATAATTACACTTCCATGCTATTATTTATTACATGCCTTCTTATATGGATGCAAATAATACACAATTTCAAGATGAAGACATAATCGAATTGTCAATACAAAGGTACATGTTATGCATATTGTTTGATATATATTTAAATAATTGTCTAGTTGTCTTAATTTTAATGCTTTTTCTTTTCACAAATTTTTCCTATGTTTTTATGGCACTGATGCATAAATATTGGTTAGTTTGAGAGGCGTTGCTTAATGAAGACATGCAGCCTATAGCTAGGAGGCATACGTTTGTGAAGTTAATGGAAACAAGCGACCAATAGTTTAGATCCATTACCATGACAATATGACCATGACCTAAAATCATCTTACTGGCCAACTTTTGTAAATATTTTCCATGAAAGAAATACCCGAGATCATATTAGTTGAGGGCTCTTAAATGTATCAATCGAAGCGCTAACGTTCAATCGATTTTCTCATTTTTTTTTATTTTGCTTCACATTAGCTACAAGACTTATTGACCCATCAATTTTTCTTGCCCTAGTTGAAAAGATCTTATCAAATGAGAGATGCCCAAAGTATTATGGATGCTCGAGATGGCCCTCCATTTTTGCATGCTTTGCCAGTGGATGTTTCTTTTTTTTTGTCGTTTTGCTGTTTAGCAATATGTTATTGTGCAAAATGTTTGAGCATGGTTTGGAGAATGTAATTGATGTTTACTTTCATTGTAACTCTGTTCTATTTTCTTTTGTGTTAGAAAAGTGCATGCATGAGGATTTATATCGAAAGGGTGTGTATTGGTTGTGCCATTTGAGATCGATCCATGGTGTTGTGTTCATTAATCATGGCGTATATGTGTTGCGATAAAACTCAGAAGTAATAAAAAATACCAACAAGTACACTAATCGTACAAATAATATATATGATGAGAGATTATATCATTCTCATGAGGATTGTTCTGATTAAATTTATCTAAAGAGGACACTTTTAGTGTAGCATACTTTTAATGTAGTGTGTGTAGCGCACCAGAAAGTAACATTACTTTTTCTACAAAAAATTGATCATTGTTCACTTGTACAGAAAGTGTCGTTATTTTTTGTATAAGTGCACTATACATTCATTTTTCCCTTGTATAAATCTAAAGTGATAGAGAGAAGTTTGGTTCGAATTCAGTTTTTTATGCCAAAGAATAGAAAAATAAAAAGAGATGAGAAAAAATAAGAATTATAGAAAGGGTTGAGATAATATAAGATAAGATGAGATCAATCAACTTGGAAAGATTTGAAATTTTGTTCATCATTAATTCAGATTGGATTAGATTAAATTCGGATTGTGCCAATGATGGACTAAGTTTGTTAAAAGTGTGATTTTCTAAACAGATGCAATCACCTATCTTAAAGTAAGATTTTATGAGGACATTCAAATGAATCCACCTAATTATATCTTAATTCAATATGCATGATAATTTACAAAACATATATTGTTAGTCGCTTAACCAAGTCCAGCTTAACGAGCCACACAACTTATAATTTCAAACGAGTAATCCAAATTGTGACATAAGATGCTATGACTTAAAATTCAAAAATCAATTTCTTTATAAGTTCAATACAATGAATTTTATCACACTAAATAGTCAATAATAAAGATTCATGAACAACACTAGGAAGGAAAAGCATTACACGTGCATTCATGTTCTAAAAAACATAATTCATAAAAATAGCCAATCTAAAATAGGGTTCACAAATTTTCTAATACACACTACTCCATAGAAAAGTTAAACATGACTAAACAAAAGAAATAGTTCATCCCAAAGAGTAAAGAAAAATAAAAATGTAACTTTAAAATCTATAGAACAGCCTTCCATGAATGCACTACTCCATCTTCTTCTTGATCCCAGCAGAGCTCTCGCAATGTATGGAACCAACAATTGGCCTTAGAAAAAAAAGAAAATCATTTTTTTTCAAGAGAGCATAAATAATTTCAAGAGGTCAAGGCTTTATTTATAAAAGAGAAGAGATTTCAAAGTGTTTGAAGGTTAATTCAATATCTAACTCTTCAATTTGATGGAATTAGACCAAAAATCACGCTATCTAAATGTTAGATAAGGGTGTTGATAAGGTTGGTAACAACATCAAGATAAAATAAACTTTTACGAATTCGAGTGTCGGTCGTGATCGGAATCAAAGAAACGCGCATTGGACATTTCACGGCCCATGAGCAAGTTTTCACGGCTGTGACTGTAACTTATGTCAATATCTTCAGAGCTCATGAACTAAGTTTCACAGCCATGACCATAGAGTTGTAATTTAACCTCCATGATTTCACGGCCAATCAGTTGAACTTGGACAATTTAGACCAATTAGTTTATGCAACGTCAACTATAAATTTTCACTAAAATCTTGGCAAATAGAATCATGAAAATCCTAGAAGACCTAGTATCACCTAACCAAGTTAGTTTTGTCCTAGATGCAACATCCAAGAGAATATCCTAAGAGCTAGTGCACACGATGGGGAAAATGATAGGAAAAAGAGGCTTTATGTCAATTAAGATCGACTTTGAGAAGGCTTTTGATAGACTTCATTAGAACTTCATCAAGGAGATACTTGTCGCCATGGATATCTCGAATCACATCATCCGCCTCATCCTCGATTGTTTATCAACGTTGACGATTAGAATTCTTTGAAATGGAGAACCAACTAAGGAGGTCTACATGAGCAAAGGTCTATGTCAAGGATGCCCCCTGTCGCCCTATCTCTTCGCCCTTTGTATGGAATGACTTACTTAATCAATCATGATGTGCAGAACAGGAACAAGAAACCCAGAAGAGCAAGAAGGAAGGGGCCAACTATCTTACATTTGATGTTAGTCGATGACCTCCTACTCTTTGCGGAGGCATCAAGAACACAAATCAATGTGATCATGGAGACCCTAAATAAATTTGAAAATGCACGTGGAAAGAAGGTCAAAACTTTCAAGTCCCTTATATTCTTCTCTAAATCTATAAAATAGCAGGTTCACAAGGACATCATGCACATATGTTTGTTTACTGTTGCCATATCAATGGGTCATTATTTGGGAGTTCCTATCGTGCAATGGATAATTCAAAAAAGTCATTTTGAGAGACTAATAGATAGAGTTGAAACTTGGGGAGGTGGATGGACTTCTTCTTCCTCACACAATTTATTTTACAAGCCATGCCATCTCATGTGATGTAGACAATGTTCATTCCCGAAACAACATGTGCTAAGATCAACAAATGGAGTTGCCATTTCTTGTGGAGACACAAATCGGATCAAAGGAAAATGCACATAATTGCTTGGAGTACTTTAAAGCAACCAAAAGAAAATGAAACTTGGCATGAGAGATACAAGAGCTATGAACACAGTATGCCTTACCAAAATCGAATTAGGACTCTTTTCTAATCCGAACAGCCTATGGGCAAAGGTCCTACTCGAAAAATATGAGAAAAGATGCAATCAAGAATTATTTCTCAAAACACACATTGGCGCCTCATGGCTTTGGAAAGCATCACCAACGCTTGAAACTGTGTCAACGCTGGAGCTAATTGGATCATTGATTCAGGTAATGGAGCATGGTTCTGGACAGATTGGTGGACCACAGGATGCAACACACTATTGGAATCAACCACAAGGGACATCCCCGACCATCTCCTCACCAAGATAGTGGCATAAATGTGAAATCCTAACAGCAGTTGGAAGAAGCAAGACTTTATGCCATATTTGAATGCCAACATCCTCCCCACCATCACATTGACAAATATGAATGACCAAGAACATAATACTCCATGTTGGACTCTAGGGCGCTCAGTACCTTCTTCGTGAAATCGACATACCGTCTTTTTATGGAACACAATTGGCAACCAACCATACATATTTGAAAGCATATTTGGCATTAGGAAGGACCTCAACGTGTTCCTTTGGACAGCTGCACATCATCACCTTATGATGAACCAAGAATGATACCGCAGACATGTTGCTCCTTCAAGACTATGCCCGCTTTGCTCAATGTACGACAAAACGATATTGCATACCTTGCAAGATTTCAACCGAGTAAGAATAATTTGGCTCACCATCCTTACCCCTACCTTAGTGACTCATTTTCCCTTCCCCCTACAGGACTAGCTGTTGAGAAACCTGGAGATGGGCATGATGATCTCTTGGGTTACTATTTTTGGAACAACCTATTGGAAAATCTAGAGAGCGAAAAATGAGCAAGCATTACAGGGGACACCATAGAGCTCAACGACAATCACAACAAATATACAAAGAACAATGATGTGTTTCTCTCTAGCCGCAGCAATAGAAGTACTTAGTAGAGGTCGAGGCAGTGATATTCAACTAATCAAATGGAAGCCTCTACCGCTGAATTGGATCAAGTTAAATATTGATGGTGCAGTTCCATCTCATCTCTTAGTCGTAGGAGCAGGAGGCCTTTTGAAAGACAACGAGAGACATTGGATCGCTAGCTTTATCCTTCAACTTGAATAGATATCCTCGCTTGCGGCTCAAATCAGATGCGTGAAAGATGATATGGAACTTAGGCTATCACAAAATCATCCTTGAAATGGAATGCAAAGGAGCAAAGCTTTTTAAATGGAAGCAGATCACTTAGGACAACTATTTGCTCAACTAGTGGCGGAATGGCACGTTCATCACTAAATGTCAAGTGTCCATCAAATACATTGCAAGGGAAGCCAACAGTGCTGCAATGGCCCTCTCGCCCTCGACCTACTCCGGACTACATGTGCTTGAACATCGGACCTCACATTTTTGGAGAAATTGTTGGGGCGCCAATGCCGGAGTGCTATCTAATGACGTTTCAGATTAATTTCATTTATATATCCAATGGACCTACCCCACCATATTTACCCAAAAACAGAAAGCAACTGCACAACAAGGTCATGAACAGCAACCTTGTCTTTTCACTACTGAATGTTTTTGTGCTTTGAAATGCCCATATTATAAAAGAAATATAATTAAAAAAAAGAAATTCAATTGAAAAAAAAACTAACATCATGGAGCTGACAATCTATATTCCCAAGTGCGTCACAGTAACAAAAATAACTGCTACTACGTGACGAAAAAAACTCGTGCCAACAATTACCACCAATAACTTCTAAAATGTAAGCTGCATAGCCTTGACCATGATGTAAAAAGTCAAGACAGTTTAACTTTGTCTAGCCTTTACCATGATTTCCAAGCTCAAATTACATAGCAGGATAAGCTACAAGCTCTCAACGAGAAACAATATCATATCAGCTGCGATGAGTGAACATTTTTTAGAGAAACGAATAAATATTATGGCACCAAAATTTTACAACATTATATGATAAACTAAGGATTTAAAGCAAAACACAGATTACAACTGAACATGGTTCTGAAGGTCTGAAGTTAAAACTGGGTAAAACATTAAGCTTATGTATGTTTTAGGAGCCTCACCTATCTGATTGTGTTCTCTTCATGAATTCTAATCTTAACTCTCTCTTTTTCCTCGCTTCTTGTTACCAAACTTCTTTCCTTTTGAGGATTTGCTTTTCATATGAGCCATTTTACTGGCCTTCTGTTGTCTGCCTTTGCGCATTTGCTCACGATTCTTCAGTTCAGATGGAATATTAGCATTGGGTACCGACTGACGACCCCTTGCACCCCTATGATTATTTCCTCTCCACTTATGGCCTCCTAAGAAGAGGCAGACAAACCAAACTTAGAATCTATTTAGCACATTGAGTCAATGCACAAGCAGAAAATAAAGAAGAATAAGTGGTGGCAAGTTTTGAACGTTCATCACTAAAAGTAACACCATTGGCCATAGATAACTCTCTATATTCATGACATATACAATGCAAATACTTCCTGCACCAAGTTATCAATCAGAAAGGAAGACTCGGTAATGGGAAGAAATAAGCAGAGATGCCTTCCAGCGTTCAGTTTTACCTATCAGACTCTAAATGTTCAGAATTTAGACGCAAGCACACTAATGCAACAGATAGCATCATAAGCAAGCACACAAAATGGAGGGTTAATTTCAGTTACTACTCGTGTTATAATGTATTTTAACAATTAACCATGTATTAGAAAGGATTTCAATCATGTATCTGAATTTCACTTTGCCTCTTCGTCAACTGTTCTATTATTTAGACTTTCTTATCATTACCTTTTTACCTTGTGTTCTTAAAAACTAAAAAATGGAGCCCATCCCTCCTCATGAAAGAGTGGACCTTGCCATCAACAAGGGGGCTGTGAATAAAGGTAGGTGTGAGAGGGGGAAGTCATCCCATCCATCACCCCTTTCTGAACAGAGGAAGGGGTGGTGGCTCCCCCCGCTCTCTGTCGGCGAAGCAGGAGATTGCATCCCCTTACCTCCTTCCAATTGCATACAAAGAGAAGGGGGAAGGACCCCTAATATTTTAAATATATAAGGTAAAAAAAGTTTAATCAACAAAATCACAAAAGGACGAAGTAAAAGTTTTGCGAAAGCTGAGTTTACATCTTTTTACTTAAGGGCTAAATTCAAAAGTACATTGTAGTAGAGGAATGATAAGTGAAATTAACAAATAGAAATATGGAGAATCCAAGGGCCAGCACGTGACATGCTCCCGCGGAGTTTTCTGTATGGATGCATTTAAGCTCATTTAAGAAAACATGAAGGTTCCCTCAAAAAAAATTAAGAAACATGTACAAATTTAAACACCTACAGAAACTGATAGCTTAATTTAACTTGATGACCCTAGAAGTGACTTAGAATTAGATTTATAATCTCCTTGATTCCCATAAATAACTTTGGTGACCCATACATATAATGTTTCTTTTCCTCAAAAAAAAATAGATATAATGTTTCTTGAGAAAATTCATAGATGAAAGGGTGGAGAAGAGATTACAGGGATGGTGCTCACAATTACTCTCAAGGGGAGGAAGATTGGTCTTTATCAAATCAGTCTTATCTGCTTTACCAATATATTATATGTCAGTTTTCAGGATGCCGAATAATGTCATTGTTCGTGTAGACGCCCTCCGCCGGAGATTTCTATGGCAGAACACAACTCACAATAGCAAAGGAATTTGCTTAGTTGCATGGGAAGATGTGTGCAGACCAATGTCAGAAGGGGGTCTTGGAATCAGATCACTCAGGGACATGAATGATGCACTTCTATCCAAGTGGGTGTTTCGTATAATGAGACAAGAAGATACAATGTGGTGCTCTGTGTTAACTGCTTGCTATGGTCATTGCTTATCTTGGGAGAAAAGAATGACGATTCCACATGGAGCTTCATCAATCT
>LTAE01006352.1:0-25617 GCA_001647135.1 Pontederia paniculata
TATTAGTTTATTATTATTTTAATTTGAAGGGTATTAATTACTTAAATTCATTAATTTGTGAGTTCAGTTGATAAATTTTGATTCAATAATACAAATTTTTAAACTTAATAATATTTACGAAGGGTATTTTGGTAAAATAATGTATATTATTTAGTAATCATTTATATAAGTAAATATGATAAATTGAATTAACACTTGGATTACTTATATATAGTAAACAAGGTAATGCACATTACTGATAATTTAATAAGTGGTAATCTTTCTGTCAGGTAATGTACATTACCAGGTAATGTTAAAAGGTAATGTAGTTAACGCCTCCTAAGAGTTTCTGAATTTTATTATTCAACATTGAAATTTAAATATTATCTTTAGTTCATACTATACTCTTTCATCTGCAATTGTATATCACAATTGTTTGTATTATATATAATACTAGGGGTGATATTGGATCGTATATTAAAAAAAATTACATGACCTAATAATAAATTTTAGAATTGACTTTTTCAATTTTAAGGTGGCTGACCCTACTCAACACAATTTAAATTTTTTCAGGTTTGGTCGATTCGGGTCACCGAATTTGGTTCCTTTTTTAGGAGCTTTTTTTGTATAGATGTTAATATCAATTAGATGATTATACTAAAAGCACTTAGTTCATTATTAATAAGTAATTGTTCTTATTGTATTCTATTCATAATTAGCTCATAATCAAAGAAAAAATTACATTTTAGTCTTGTGAAAATTAAACATCAAATATATAAGTATGAGTAATTAGTTAGTGAAACCTATCATGATAATAAGTATCATAGATTAAATTATTAATATTAAAGTAAAAATGCAATCCAATGATTATAAACTAAAAAAAAATGTGCATCACTGGATAATATTATTATGTTAAAATTTTATTTTAATCGAATTAATCGGGTCGGGTACCGGATCATCGGGTTTAAAATATTCAAATCCGTACTCAACCAATAAGTAATCGAGTAATTTCGGATTTGATCTGAAATGATCCCATAACCTAATATCCCAATTCGAAATGTTTCGATAATCTAATATTATAAATCAATTTGAATGAGTTTGTCGGGTTGATCATGATCCGTGGTCACTTTATATAATATTCGGAAAAAAGATTCTAAAATATATGCAAGTCAATGCAAGTATATAAAAATACTATATATATAAAGATAGAATTATCACACAAAGAAACATTAATATTCGAAGAGCGTAGATAAGAACATCAAAATGTAAAATAGTTCCTTTTTCCTATGATGCAAAAGGCAGAGAACTAATGAGAAATTGGCAGTAAGAAATGTCATGCATATACAACCACCACATGGGAAGGAAGGAATAGACAAATATGAACATGAATGAACTTTGGATTCCATGCTACCTGACTACACGCCTTCTTAATGCAGCATTCCAAACAAACCAACTCCGTCTTTGTTGTAATAGCAACATTCCAACTATCCGTTTTGAGAAACATGTCTCAAACGATTGAATTTTTTTTCGATGTTACATAGGTAGTAGCCAAAGTATACTAGGTTGTGAAAACACTAGAAAATCTTCTCTCATAGCACCATTTTTTTTTTCGAAAACGCAATTTGCTTTTGACATTGCAAAGATAAACATAATTGTAGGAGTTTATTATATTACATCTCAATACTGTTTTATCAATCTACAATATTTACCTATTAAATTATTAGTAATATGCATTATTCTATTTATTATATATAAATAATTTAATTCACAATTCAGATTATCATGTTTATTTATAAAAATAATTAATATGCAATATGCATTTCTCAAAATATCTTTTATAAATAATAACAAGTTGAAAATTTATATTATTAAATTAAAACTTATAGACTCAATCATAATTTCATAAATTAACGTGTTAAATAATTAATACCTTTTAAAATAACAATAATACAATATCAATAATTATAACAAAAAAATATTATTTTAATTAATAACACTTATAATTGATAATTAGTGATGTATTATCATTTATGATAAGATAATAATAATATAATTTAAATAATATTTCTATTATAATATATTGCTATTATTTGTTGTTATTATTGTATGTTGCACTTTATTGTGTTATGTTCTATTTATAGGGTTTTAGAAGGGAGTATATGAAAAACAAATATAGATCAGATTTGCCACTAGGCTCGATTTGTTTTGATGAAAATAAACTTCTAAAAATATTTTTTAGAAAATAAATTTAAGGAAAATAATTTATTTTTATGTGTTTGATATGTTGATAATATGAAAAAATTCTTGGAAATACAAAACATGATAAATTTGTGAGAGGAAAATGAATTTAAAAAAATGGAAATTAATTTTTATGTGAAAAAAAAATGGAAATATGAAAAATATATATAAATAAGATTGCCGTTAGGTTCCATTTGTTTTGATGAAAATAAAGTTTAAAAAATATTTTTTAGAAGACAAATTTAAGGAAAATAATTTATTTTTATGTGTATGATATATGTTGATAATATGAAATAAAATATTTTGAAAATATAACATCATAAATTTGTGACAAGAAAATTAATTTCCATTTCGAAATGAGTAAGTCAGTTTCTCAAAACTTATCATTCATTTCTGATCGATGAAAATTCAATCTCTTATTGGCTAACCATTTTTTAGTTAACAAACAATAAAAAATCTTGAAATTACTTTTCTGAAAAGTACTTGTGTCAAAACAAATGGAGTCTTAATGACAATCTCTTAGAAAATTGAATTGTCACCTATAAACAATTTGCATTGCTTGCCAATTTAAATGATCCGTATATTGAAATAAGTATGATACACTTGAGATAATTTAAAGTTTGAATTATTTACAATATGAAAAGATTCTCGTAGAGAAGCACCCCTTTTTATATAAGAGAAAAAAGTAAGTATTTTCTTTTTTTTTTGTATTTTCATATTATGCAGAGCTCCGGATGCTACAATGTTCGAAAAACTTAACACGCGCACTAGATTCCAACTTGCACATGCAGGATCCCATAGGAGGTCAAAGTGAGCAAGCTCATTTTATAGGCACGACTGAGAAACTGTCTAAAAATTATGTTTAAAGAGAACAAAAGTTTATCATTTTTAAAATCATATTTTTTCATTTGGCTCGTCCTATATTTCAATTCATTCAAATAATATCCTTCTTTATTTTTTAATTATTTTGTTAAAAAAATATACCCCATTCTCTCTTACCAGCCTATTTCGCTTAACTAGAATTTTAATCAACTCAAAACTCAATTTAGTTGTAAACATATTTTTAAAATAAACGTTATTTACATACATCCTCCTATTTATCCTCGTAAAAATTCTCCTAACACTCACAATGACGTTGATCATATATTCATCAACTTTTGAGGTCACTTTAATTATCTGAGTATTAGGAGGATTTCATTTTTTTTCCTTTTAAAATATAGTGTAGAGTATGAAACTAACTACTCTTACTAGTCTACATAATCTAGAGGTATAACTTTTTATTTCTAATAGTTTTTTTCTTCCATATAAGACATACTTTACTTAATATTTAAATATAATATTTCATACTTTATTTTTAATATTTATTATCTATTTTTTTATTGACATGAATTGATTTTGACATTTTAATTTTAAATTGATTATTTTTGACATTATTTTATTGATATACTAATATTCTAAAAATAATTATTCTTTCAAAAATAACAAACAAATTAATTATTATATCATAATAAATCATTTTTATCTATATAATAATATTATTTATATATTATTAATTACTCCAACCGCTATATTTATCAAATATTTTTATAAATTTAATAATCAGATCCCAATCCGTTATTCGCTAATATCTAATCCTTATTAGCTTAATATCTAATCACTTTGATATTGCCAAACATAAGGAGCAAGACTATATTGTTGATTATACATCTATATAATATGTGAAAAGTAAATTGGAATAAATATTGTCAAATTACATCAAAAAATATGTAAAAATATATTCTATAAGAAAGTGAGTTAAGGTATTTATACTACTCATTAAAATAAGGAAATATTAAAATTACGAATGATGTTTTTTCAATCAAAAAGATTATTTTGCTTTATGTTATGTTTGTATTTGGCGGAGAAAACTATAATATAGTGCAAGATAAATTAAAAAATACATCTGCAAGTCGGTTCAAGATTCTACAAATCTATATTGAGGAGTACAAATAGATGCAAAATTTAAGTATTTGTTCAATATACTATATTTTTTTAAGAAAATAGTTTACAATTTGATATTTGCCAACTATTTTCACTTATCAAAAAATTATGCATTAAGGGGACCTTTCTAATCTTTTCATATTACGCAATAATATTATATTAAATTATTTGAGTCCATCGTATGCTTTATTCACTTATTTTAATTTTTAAATAATTTATATATTGATTGTGAATTGACAATCTGAATTGCTAATGAAAAATGTGACAATTTAGATTGTAACTTGGGTCACAATCTATTATAATTTTTCTTTTTGAATTTGTCCTTTATAATTTATTTAAATAATATACTATAATATTTTATTTTATTAATTAGAAGTATTATTATTAATTATTATAGTAATATTTTTATTTTTATCATTATCATTAAAATAGATTATTATTATTTCTATTAATTTTAACATTAGTATTATTAATTGATTGTAATAGATTATTTGTATATATAAATAATAAAAAATAGTATTAATTAATATAATAAAATAACAAATTAAAAAATATCACTAATTTATTTGTATTATTATTATTAGAAAATTGTACTACTTATTTTATATATTTATTTGTTTGATGATTTTATGAGTTATGGTATATGTTTGTGATTCAAGTTCACAAAATTCAAATTAAATTTATAAAAAATAAAAACATAATTACTTTGTTCAAAAAGTTTTTGGTGAAAGTTGTACACTATTTATTAATATTTTTATATAGTATATAAGATAATAGATATTGTCAAGCATATTGCTTATGTATACTAATTAAATAAAATAATATTATTGATGCTAATTTAATAAGTGATCATCTTTTTTAAAGACAATGTAGATTATTAGGTAATGTTTAATGACAATATAGTGAACACAATCTAATATTAATATGTTGTAAAAATATTATAAGGTCCGATCTCTAAAATTTTTTTATTTTCTTTCTAATTGAGTTGCCACCCTTTCAAACACTTTTTTTTGTAATTTTAGTGTGAAAAATTTTATGCATCCCAAATGTCCAACTCGAATTATTAAATATGATATGAGTTAAGTCACTTCTTGAAAATTGTCTTTCTAAAACTTACCAGGGAATTTTCATATAATTCAAACGGCCCTTAATCTAATATAAACCAATAAAATCATGATAAAAATGAGACTACCATAAATAATACATATTGGATGAATATGATATACTTGTACTATGTGCATAATAAAACTTATTGATCCACCTTTTTGTTTCATTATTGCCCATTTATTGATCAACAATTCACCAGCCTCATACTTATTCTTTAATGACTTTTTTTTACTTATCTAAAATGTTTCTCTTTTCAAGAAAAAAACACAAAAAGAAAATTTATTTTCTAATTCTTATAAAATAATAAAACAATTGATTCATTTTTCATATTATAAATCAAACATGCTCTTAGTTAACCCAACCCATTTTCGGTATGCTATCAACTATGCAGACATAATGAAGTTAAATCAAGACAACAAAAACATTATAGAATTAATGTATTTTTTTCCGAATTAATTGAAGCTATTTTTCTCGATAAAAAAACATTGTGTAAATAAAAGATTTGACTTACACAAATAGCTCAACCTATTCAAAGGCTCCATATTGACTTTAATAAGTACACGATCCGTCTGTTCAAGTATAACTCATATATAATCTAAGTTAGCACAAACTGATCAAAAAACTTAATTTTATATAGCTAAAATTTGAGTAATTATGTTATTAATGAATAGTAACTTGATTAAGGAATAACACGTAAAATATTAAATGTTTCTTATACAATTAAATTTCTTAAAACATATAGTTCAACCACTACTTAAAATACTCGTGATAACTTTAATTGGTCTTACCGTGAACCTTACCAAATATATAAAGAGCCTCGACATATAAAATTTATGGTTAATTAGAGCCATTGCGCACCAATTTTAAAAGATTGACCTTTCGAAGTGGTTCAGACTTGTCAAAACAGAGAAATATCCAACTTGGACTTTGTTGTAAGTGTCATATAACGTCACAATTAAACCTTTTTTTATGCCCTTTGCAACTCATATTTAATTAACCACTTGTAACAAAAAAAAAATTGCACATACGGCTATGACATTAATATTAGGACAAGTGCCCCTCTCTCCTAACTAATAAACTAATTGAAAAAAAAAGAAGAACACGAGCAACATTTCATCCAATTAAATTTCAAAAACATAAAAAATGAATACATAATTATATTATTTGTCATGTTGACTTGTCAATGCGGCATGTAATGTGCTCAAACTTTGATATATTTTAGGTGTATTTGGATCACTCTATTATTTAAAGATTTCAAAGAATCTTTATGAGAATTTCACGTTCCTTTGTTTGGTTGTGTTATATTTAAGAATACACTTAGTAATATAACATTTTTGTCGGAATGAGATTCCTATGATCTATAGAAATCCCATTCCCTCCAATATTTATGTCAATCTAACGTTACTGACTCAATGCTTATATTTAAAGCAAATATATTTTTTTCTTTAACTCCACCATACGTATTAAACCAAACACCATAATCCTACTTTTCAAAGAATATGATTAACATGAAATATATTTTTAGAAATTCAAATATTTCTATTAATATTATAAAGTATGAACCAAACACAAGCATTGCCATTTTGAAACGTACGAAGCAAGGAGGGAATTATTCTTAGGTTAGCACCAACAAGGGCTTTGAGCTCAACCGGAATCGCTTTGAGTTCGGTGAAATAAGATTACAAAATACAAAAATGAAAATTATTTTGGGGAGAGAAATAATTGTGCTCTAAATTTCAAACTGCGTATTCTTCACAATGAGGGGATTTATCTAAAACTATTTTAACGTGGATAAGTAATTTGCATGATTTATTAAAAATATTAATTTAGAGATGAATATATCATATATTGATATAAACAAGGATGGAATCAAGATAAAGAATAAGAAGATTAAAATATATAAAAGAAAATTATTAAAATTAGGAGAGATCGAAATATGTAAAATAAATTATTAATAAAATATTAGTAGAATTGAACTCAGAGACATCAAAATGTTAGCTAATCTATCCAATTGAGCAATTAAATAAGTTTACTATTTTAAATATTTTATTTTATTCACTGACTACAAGCTAGCATAAACATGTGTATATGTATATATATTTTGTACATCAAAAAATCGAGGAACAAAAACTTTCCCTCAATCATAATGTTGGTTCACCTTCATATATAAATACATTATTTTGTAATATCAATCATATTTGTCTCCTTTTTTTTTAATAAGAATTTTGACACTTGATCCTCCTTACAGGCAAATAAGAATTTTAATAAGAATTTTGTAACTTTAGGGGCAGCTGAAAATTGTCTCTGTGTAAGATAATATGATAAAGATATAAAAAAAAGGCAGTTATAAATATAAATGCATATCTTACAGTTTTTATCATAGTAACTAAATTGAAGAATCTATATCTTCGACTCACACTTTAATCCAAATAAATCTTTGTAATTTTGATACTGCATTAAATAAAATAATCCCCAGCTGCCTGCATGAGTTCAGTTCCTAAGACCAAAGACTAGGAAAAGTCAATCAGCGGCATATGATAGAGTGAGGAGAGAGGAGAGAGAAAGGAGGGGTAGGTAGTTGATGTTGGACGTTATCCTCACATCTTATAGCCACCACCTTTCATTTTTTTTTCTTTAAAAACCTTATATCTATTTAATAAATTATGTATACAATAAATGTCTAGTTATTTTGTTAATAAAACACATAAACTAAATTATATTAACATACCCTTTCCCAATTGCCCAACCACCTAAAGCCGTCGGTGCCTTCCGTATGTTCCCATCACAAACCCCTCTCTCTCTCTCTCTCTCTCTCTCTCTCTCTNACTAAATTATATTAACATACCCTTTCCCAATTGCCCAACCACCTAAAGCCGTCGGTGCCTTCCGTATGTTCCCATCACAAACCCCTCTCTCTCTCTCTCTCTCTCTCTCTCTCTCTCTCTCTCTCTCTCTCTCTCTCTCTCCTGTTTGTTTCTCTCTCATATATCTATCTCAACTTCCTCACCCAAACTGCCCAAGTAGCAAGCCAATAGAATCCATACTCCCTTGTCATCCTTCAATCCCAAAGTTACCCCTAAATTTATCAAAATTTCCCAAGTTACCCCTAAAATTCTCTCTCTCTCTCCTCGAGACTTTCTCTCCAGTCCTCAACTCCAAGTCTACTACCGAGAAATTCCTTCTTTGCCCTCAAAATTATTGCATATCCCATCTTGGAAGGATCCTAATATTTCTCCATCAATTCGATTCCTTAAATGCTATCATTTCCATATATTCCCAGGCCATTTACCATCTCGGTAGGATTGGATATTTTAAGCTGATTAAATAAAACAAAAAAATCATTGCAATTAGATAATGAAATAAAAGTTAATTCAGAGATGTGATTAAAATATGCAAAAATTAGAGTGAACAAAACATATGAGCTTATTGCCTTTTGTAAATAGCAAATTGCTTGATTAATTAGATATTTATTTTTTTAAAATATATTTATTTTAATTGCGGTTTAATTTGATTGAACTGAAGGCTAACAAATGTAAATGTATATTTGATTTGAGCGAATTGATCACGCCATCTTAATTGTCCATTATTAAATGATCATTTATATGTAAAAGTAAAAAAAAAATGAATATGCCACTTTTATTTGTTTCTTTTGCAAAACTAAATTAGTACTTTCAGAAAATCTCATCCTTTTTTCCTCTTGATTTTTATCATCCACAAATTTCCAAGCACAATAACAATTACATAAAAAAATTTAAGAAAGTCAACAAATGTAAATTTATTAAATGAACATTTATATATAATAGTAGAAAAAATGAATATGCCACTGAGAATTGACATTATTCTTTGCAAAACTAAATTATTACTTTCAGAAAATCTCATCCTTTTTTTTCCTTTTGGTTTTTTGTCACCCACAAAATTTCCAAGCACAATAATAATTACATAAAAAAAACTAAGAAAATAACATCCAGGAACAAGGTGCGAATGGTAATTTCAGCGATAAATTTCCGCCATAGGAAACCCCGAAATCCACGTAAGCGTACCAAAATTAACATCCAGGAGGGTAGTTCCGTAATTTTGTCAGTTGGTAGTAGTAATAGAATTTTAAAAAAAAAATTGGCAGAAAAGGAAGAGAAATCGAAACTATATGATACGTATCCGGTCGTCGTTCGATTTTTAAAACCACAACAAATAACAAATTTGAGAAGAACGAATAAAAAATAGGACATTTAAATTATTAAGAGGAAAACAAAATAAAAGGAAGGGAAATAAAAGCCAGAAGAAGAAAGGTGGTAGATGTGAGTCGTCTCCTCCTCTTCCTCTTCTTCCTCTTCCTCTCCCTTCCACCTCGCCACCTTCTCCTTCCTCATCCCTTCGTTGCCTCCTACGAGAACTGCCGCCGCCGCCGCCGCCGCCGCCGCGTGGAGCCTCCTTCGGATCCATCTCCGGTACGCCCCCTCTGATCGCTGCAGTCCCTCTGCTCCCCTTCCTCCTCGTTATCGTTGCCTCCGTTCGCGCCGTTTCGGCTCTCGGCGGCCGCCCGCCAGCCTCGTTCCTGCTTTTGCGTGTCTCCTGTGTTTTCTTCTTCATGGTTTCTCTGGCGGCGTTGGGTGTTTTTTTCCGTATCGCTTTGGGTCTCGTTTTGAGGTGTGTCGATGGGGTGGTATATGGTTTTGCATTTGCTGCAGTCGCTCTGGTAGAGGTGGTGGTGTTGGTGGTGCTTTTGGTCTGGGGAGATTGATGTAGTTGGTGGCACGGGTTTGGATGAATCGTCGGAGGGTTGTTACTGAGTGCAGGTGGTGGTGGTTGGTACTTGGTAGAGGTGGCTGGTCGTTTCTGAGACGATGGTTTTATGATATCGTTTTGAAGTTTCCAAGGCTTCTTTTATTGGAAAGGGATGAATTTGTTCTGGGCTGGAGAGTGTTGGATGTGGATTGCGATTTCTGAGGGAATTTGTTTGGTTTGGGGATCAATTCTAGTTCATGTCGTTGTTGTTCTTATGTTGTACCTTGCGACTGTTTGCTTTTTGTTGATCTTGAAGGATGAGATTTTGTGCGAGGGGTTTCCGAACAATGTTCGTGATTTGTAATTTTTGCTGTGAATGCTTTTCTGGTTCATTGAAGATTGTCTCTGGAAGATTTGCAGTTGGATGTTTTTGATGTTGATGACTTGAATTTTGAATTTTAAGGGTTTAAGATCGGAAAACTAACTAATATCTGGCGTGTTTGCAATCGATCTCAGAGGCATGAAGAAGATTGCCACCAAAGTTCAAATAATTTGCTTCTCAAAATATGATTATTCTTTGAACTAAAATATCCAATTCTGGTTTTACTTTTCTTCAAATAATTTATCATTTAGAAACTTCATTGATATGTTGACACTTTCAATAGTTTGCAAGGTCACCTTTGCTTGCTTGTCAACCACTGTGAAATCCTCCTTCTGAGGTTTCGATTTGCATGATCCCTCAGACTTATCTTGCCAATTCATGGGGAACCTATATCCAGGTTTTCGGATCATTTTGCATTTAGGGGAGGTTCTATCATTTTGCTTTATGGGGGTCATCATTCCCCAGATATAGGAGAAACCTGATCATTTTAATTAGTAACTACAATAAATCTTTCTTATCAAATCAGACATCTATCTCTATTTCTATCCTATTGTTTCTAGTGTTCCGGACATTTACTATGATTTATACACATCTTATCCTTGATCATGTCCAATGAACAGCTTCTTGTTACAACTGGAAATAAAATGAACCTGTTCTTTGTTTTTCTTCTTGTTTGATCTCTGCATCAGAGACTAATATGATTTTAGTTATTATGTCATTCATTGGATACTGTTCTTCACCTCAACTGCCAATCATAAAATCCATGTCAAATTAAAATAATCAAATGTTTCAAGGGATCTAATATCAAATTGAATTTCTCTTACCAGAACATTTATTCTTACTCATATTACTGATTATTAATCACTAGCCATTGCCTCAATATCTGAATTCTCTACAATTCAATATGGTACATTTACTTGGGCCACCTAGATGCAACATATTGAAATCTGTTCATATTGAACAAAGGATGATTTTCTCTTATTAACATGATTTTCGATGTGGTAACTATCCAACTGGTGTTTTCTCATTTCTAAACCTATCATACGAATTTTCTTGTCTATTCTATGTTGTACATGCAAGAATTTCGTTCTGGGTCAAGGGTTTCATATGTATATGTAATAATTTACTAGTACAATGTCTCTGGAGATGAGAAGACACAAGATTAATGATGACCTCCATCCTCAATATTGATTGGTGATAATATTTTGACACTTTCACGTTTTTTTGACTAATTTATCTTTTGCATCCAGGGGCTGAGAACTTATCTTGTCAGCAATGGTTAGCTTAAGGAGGCGTAGGTTGCTGGGGCTTTGTGCAGGTAAGGCCTTTATCTTATATCTATGAGATGTTCTTATAGAATATTGTGAATGTATGCTTTATGTATTTCAGTTCTATCACTTCTCTTTTAATAGTATTTATTTATTGTGACTTTTTGTATCCGTATGTTTCTTGTTTGCTTAAAGTGAAACTTGAGCGATCTAGGCAGGTAAGGTACCATCCACTTAGCTTCACTGTTAGATCAATCAATCTTTGGAAGTCCAAAATCAGGAAAATCATATATCAAATTAAAAACAAAGATGAAACTGGTTTAAATGTTTGAACTTTGAAGGGAAATTGAAATTTTTTTATATGAGAATCATTGTTGTTACTGGTAACGGATTAGCTAAAAATAGTTTGACATGTTTGTTGAATAATATAATAATGTGTGCATTAAGGCCATGAATTTATGATATCTTTTATACAAATGTGATAGGAAGAGATTCCATGCCCATAGAGCTGCCAAAGTCAACTGAGAATGGTTATACTGTGGAAAATCCTCAACATACCAAACCAGTCAGTGTGCATCCTATAACTTCAGCGCATACAAGCCCCCAGAAGCTGGTAAGAATTGATGAACAAGTTCCATGATTTTTTTGTTTTTTGTTTATCTACGTAATCACCATTATATGTCCTTCCATTTGGGATAATCCAAAATTTGGCTCTATTTCATTAAAATTGGAGTGGTGCGTGCCAGCACGAATAATGTGAAAGAGAATGTACTTTTTTTTAGAAGGAAAAAGAATATACTTATAAAGTTATAAGGCAACTGAAAAAGATACTTCCAAGGAGCACAAAAGAAAATTATTATAACTTTCTATACTTAACCTATTGGATAAAATTAAACAAAGTTTCTGCAATTGGCCATTTTGTACTTGTTTTCTGATAAACCACTCTCAATGTTCATTTGGAAATTGTCCATGGTTGTCAATAAGCACTAAATGTCTAGACCAGCACATCAGCAATATACTTAACTGACCCAGGAAAACTGGAAATTGAAAACTTTCTCGCATAAGTAGTGAAATAATAAGCTGCTTCCTTTCATTGCTAAAAGTAGCAATTGTCGTGTTTGGATCATGTTAGTGATGCTAACAAAGTAGTTTCTTTTTATTTCTGTGCCTACTTACTGTGTAAATATCTTTTTCTTTGAAGAGGGAAATGATGACTACGACCAGTTGGTAGTAATCCTAATGTAGAACAAGAATAATATAATGGGCCTTTTTCTCTAGTATATGGTCTTTGGTTGTGAGCCTTTAGTATAGTCCATTAGTTTTTCCTTTTGATTAGTTTTTCTTTTGTTTAGATTTCCATGTTATTCGACTAAATGATGTGTTTATGGTTGTATTCAAATTATGTTTGAGATGAAAATTTACCTTTAATTTTATTTTATTTTGTCTTTTTCTAAACCAAAGCAAATATTCATTCATCAAACATATTTCTAATATAACCATATGCGAGTTTGTATAGAGTTCCAAACACCCATGTAATAAGATAATATGGAAACATAATAAAAAGAAACTAATCAACAGGGAACTAAATCAATGGCTATACTCAAAGCCTACAACTAAAAACCACAAACTAGGACAAAAGCTCCATAATATTTTTCTTGTTCTATATCACATATGTTATAGATTTCTGTTTCTATTGTGACATGCAAATATCAAGGATCCTTGTTAATAAGATGTCATGAATTCAATATTTCCATTGGTATCAACAGATTATCAACCTATCTCTTATCGGAGATCAATCTGGCATACCCATTACTGACAATTATGCACAAGACTGTATAGAACACAGGTCTCAAAATACTTCATTACTTTCAATTGCTCATTGAGCCAATCTAGCATACTGAGTTACTATTACTGACAGTTGTTCTACAAAACTATGGAACATAGGGTTCAAAATACTTCATTACTTTCAATTGCTCATTGTTGCTAAACCAAGATTTTACGTTCGTGACTACTGATCAGTCATACAGACACGCGCGCGCGCGCGCGCACACACACACCCGCACGCACCCGCACACGCACGCACGCGCGTGCGCGTGTGTACATATGCTCCAGTTAATTGTTCAGTTATCTGTCATGAATCTTCTGTTAATCACATTCATGCAATTTTTTTTTCATGTATTTCTCGAGTCTTACAGGAGGAGAAGTCGGATGCATATCCCGAGTCAACAGATGCTTCTGGTTCGGCCATGTCGAAGGAAGCACCAAACTTTTATTATCCTGGTGAGTTGTTTCAGTGAGACCTATTAATTTTATTAATTTTGTTTTCCTTCCTACCTTGGATGTACTGAGGATTGACATTTGGTCACCTTTTGTATGAAACTTCAGTGTGCCAAATCAGCTAGCATGATGGCAACCTAACTGTCAAGAAAGAAGTGATTGACCAATAAAAGAAAGTATATAGAAAACGGATGCATATCCCGAGTCAACAGATGCTTCTGGTTCAGCCATGTCGAAGGAAGCACCAAACTTTTATTATCCTGGTGAGTTGTTTCAGTGAGACCTATTAATTTTATTAATTTTGTTTTCCTTCCTACCTTGGATGTACTGAGGATTGACATTTGGTCACCTTTTGTATGAAACTTCAGTGTGCCAAATCAGCTAGCATGATGGCAACCTAACTGTCAAGAAAGAAGTGATTGACCAATAAAAGAAAGTATATAGAAACTAGTTATTTCCAGTCAAAACGAGGAGCACTTTTTTATTCTTCTTGAAGGATTCATATTTTACAGAAGAATTGTGTTTTACTTTATTTTTTTCTAAAAAGTTAACTTTCCATTGCAACATACTTTTCATTTCCTGAACGGAAGAAAAGTTCCTACAAGTTGAAATGGGTCAAGTATGTTTTTACATTCTGAACAGTTCTGGGCCTTCTGGCCTATTTTTTAACTTGGTCTAACTCCAAAAATGAGAAAATGTGATACAATACTATTTCCATTTCTTTTTACTGTATATGCTGAATAGGTTTATTTCATCCAAATGCATATATTGCTGTATGCTGTTGAGTTAGGAGTTTCACTGTTTATTCATACAAACACCCCTTGTTGGACAGACAAATAACATCTAAATGCCTTCACATCTTTTTTCTCCACATTTCAAATGACCCACAATGTCTTCTTTAATTCATGCATCGAGTTGACAGGAACTTTGTGAAATAGGGAGCTTAATAGCGACATTTCCCTTGGTACTTTACATGCTTAATGAAACTCTTGCCTGGAATATGGAGAATATGCAAGTCTTCTTGATTGCTAATATAAACTCATTATTGCTATTTTGGCTTCAGGCAAAGAAGTTAAGCATAGAAAACGGCATAAGAGAAAGCACAATGAAGATCAAGAACAATGCACTATGAGGGGTGTCTATTTCAAGAACATGAAATGGCAGGCAGCAATCAAAGTTGACAAGAAGCAAATACACTTGGGCACTGTAAGATCTCAGGAAGAAGCAGCTCGATTATATGACAGGTATAAAAACCTATTGCATGGTACTTAACTTACCATGACCTTGGTGTTGTAAATTTTGATCGGTACTGAAAACTTTTAGGTGTAATAATCATGATAATTTTTAAAAGATTATTTGACTTCAAAATCATGCAATCTTTATGTATCTAATGAGCAGTGACAAGGGAAAGCATTAATCTTAGTAGATAAAAAGTACCTATGACCATGGAAAATGCTTGTTCCGACTTCTAGTAGGAAGTTTTGAATTTCTTTTGATAACTCTTTGAGGATGCATCTTTCGGATGTTATCTGTTGAGTCTTCTCCAAGGAATTAGTCGATCGATTCACTGGGTTTTTTTTTCTGTTACCTCCCTACTTGCTCAAGGAAGATGGGATAAAATAGTACTTTCAGAAAAATCACATATTTTTTTTTGTTTTTGTTTTTCAGCCACAAAATTTTCATGCAAAAATTACATAAATAAAAAAATGAAGGTAGCAAGATGTGGATGGTAATTTCAGATATAAATTTCCACCATAGCAAGGTGCACAAGAATTACAAAATTTTGGTTTTAGTCTGCATCTTTCAGATGTTATCTGCTGAGTCTTTTCCAAAGAATTAGTGAATTGATGCATTCATTATTTTTTGTTACCTCCCTACCTGATTGTGGATGATAGAGTATTTTTTGAGTGAACATTGCCAAAATGTGTTTGTTGATAATTTGCAACCTTTATATTATTTCATCTGCTTATAAGATAAAATGCACTAATGCCTGTCTCGCAATTATGATTTACCTCTTTTATGTTTCTCTCTTCTTTTCTGATTCTGCCTGCATTGCTACTTCCAGGGCAGCTTTTATGTGTGGGAGAGAACCCAATTTTGAGTTATCATCAGAGGAGAAAAAAGAATTAAGTACGTACAACTGGGAAGAATTCTTAACAATGACACGTAGTGCAATCACAAACAAGAGTGAGCTCAATATTCTCATTTGCTGATTCGTTTTATGCTATACACAAGGCTAATGGTAAATGACAATTGCTTGTGAGTTTCAGGAACCCAGAGAAAGGCGGCTGGCTCAGGGAGGCAAAAGGAGCAGGAAACTCCAGCACTGAGCAGTGACTGGGAACGAGAGAGAGGCACAGGTGGTTCATCAATGTCTGAAGATGATGTTGATACATCTGCATGAGTAGTTATTTAACGTTCCAGGAAGCCAAAATAAAAGATTTGGAATTTTTCCTGGAGATCTTAGGTCGCATGTCGGTAGATCATAGGTTTCATAATCATTATACCTCATTAATTTTTCTGTGCATATTTGCCCAGTTCATTTATGTTGGCTACAACTTTTAGTCAATATAAAGCAGTATTTGGAGTTGTATACTCCATTTACTCATAATAATGGTAGCTATTATCCTTTATATCCTTCTCATATAATATTATTCATGGATGACAGAAACAAATAACAATAGTTTTGCATTTGACATATCCACAAAAAAAGGTTTCTTGTCAAATATTCTTGGCAGATACATAATGTAATGATGTTTACCAAGTATGCCTAATCATAATGCTGCTCAGAGTATCAGACGTCAGGTTCTGGCGCAATGTATGCAACATTGTCATTCATATGTTCAGATGCCTGAAATTTAGGTTGCACTAATCCCAAGATGGATCCCAGATGTGTTGAATAGTATTACCAGCTTGGGTTTACATGTGTAAATGATTTCTTTGTTCAATTATTTTTTCCTGTGCATTTTGCTTGGAGGCGTTTCTTTACCAATTTTTTATCAGGCAAATGGGCTGTCAAATGTTCTAATGCATATTACCACATATGCACACGCAGAACAAAGAATTTTATTTTATTTTTATTGATGAAAATTTTTATTTCGCTGGTCAGTAAACTGTAAGATTTTATGAAAATGTTCTTGTTGAAGTTGTGATATAAATTAAATACACTTTATAATGGACTAGTTTATTCTTTTTCTACCTTTATCAGTCATTTTTGGCGTTGCAGGTATCTTATTGCATAATTCATTTGAATTTTCAGTATTTGATTTAAAATTATTTGGAATCATCGTATTATCTTAACTTGTTAAATTATATTTAAATTTCTCTCTTTTCTCAGAGTTGAAATTTCACGTTGACGAACTTGGGCATCCTAATATTCATATTAATCTTACCGAGAAAACATAGTAAATAGTAATATTTCTGCTAATTCGACTTTTCTAAATTTTGTTGTGCACTATTATAGGCTTTATTAACAACCAAAAGAAATCAAATATATCTCAATGTAACCAACATTGCTTCTTAATCACTCAAAAAGTAATTTTTTTAATTACTCAGAAAAAGCTCTTTATCTCTTTTAAAGAAAAAAGAAATTGTTGTCGAAAAATGTTCAATAACAAAGCTTAATTTCTTGTTTCAAGTGTCAATATCTATTTTGCAAAAAAGATTACGAGATTAAGATTTGAAAAAGTGAACTTTTATAGTTTGCATATTAAGTTAGGAAATTGATCATCAAATAAATGAAGAAATCAATATTTTTTTATTAGAAACAAAATGCAATTTACGGGCTCATATATGTATAAATGTATATAGTATTAAAAATACATTTGTACCCTTTATTATCATTTGAAAAAAAAAGGAAAATGTACTTTAAAAATAAAATGATGCTTTTATGTATTTTCATTTACATTTTAAATGAAGAAGTGCTTTTTTACAATTTTTGTTTTTTTCAACATAATAATTAAGAGTAAAAGGTGTAATGGGAATAACGAAGATTTTTATAGTTCAAATAGGTTACTTTTCTAGGAAAAGAAACAACAAAACTTAATTAGAAATTGATCAAATAAAACTAAAGCTTTGCTCTCGTTTGCTTCGCTCGAAGCCGGTGAGACGCAACGACCGTGAAAAAAAAGCAAGGGCAAACAAAAATATGGTGTCGGAAGACCCGGCGACGACGGCGGCTGCGACGACGGCGGCTGCGACGACGAGGAGTAGAACCCACCGTCAGTCCTCGGAGGGCTGGAAGGAGCGGATCGTCGTTCCCACCCTCCTCGCCGGTATTCATTCGTCACCGTCGCCTCTTGATTGCCCAACATTTAGCTTTTATTGTTAATCTCGCTTCGTTTCTCGTGGGTGATTCGGCTGGTTTTTGTCCTTTCAGGCGTAATTGGTGGAGGACTGGGGCTTGTTTCGAGGCACCGGAAGACGCTCGGCGGCGCTAACGCCGCGGCCTCCTACGCCGCCAATTTGGCCATCGTCGCTGGCTGCTATTGTGGTAATGCGTTGCGACTTTGGCTTTATTTGATTGATTAATACTTCGTAGGGTTCGAAACATGTTTCTACTAGTGATTTTTAGTTCGTACTCAATTTGGTTAAGCAGTGGACTGCAAAATTCGTGATAGAACTATGATTGTGTTGTAGAATATGCAATCGAGTGAACGACTTACTTAAAAGAAAACAAAGCATACAAATTCAAAGGGCGATCTGTTGTTTCGTTATTTGCACAGTTTTAATAGAGTGGCTCCGATACTACTGTGGTTTAGTTGTGTACTTTGACTTCTGCAAGTGTTGTAAGGAAGGAAGGTCACACATTTGTAGTCTCACTATTAGAATCCTTGTTTGGGATATCACAAAGGTTTTCAATTTATGCAGACAATATTTGCCGGGATGACTTTTGGGGAGTCTCACATATTAAATTTCTTCTTTCCAGCAACCTTTAGATATTGTCGAAAGAACACTTTTGGACAAATCTGAAACTAAGATGAACATGAAGATGCAAATGATAAAGGACTAATAGAATTGTGATGGGATTGTGTTATAGACAATCCTCCCGTAAGTTTATTTTATGATTTGTCATTATCTGACCAACAAACAACGACCTGTTTGCCTCAGAAAACATGTGAAGCTTGTCCTTAGTTTTATGTAGGATCTGCCAGCAAAAATGTAAACACTTAAGCCATAATGCTTTGTTTACGTGGTCAGATATTTTACTGAGGTGAGAATATTTGATTGAATTTTTTTGTTCACAAGATAACAAATAGAGACGTTTAGTTACTAGTTAGCAGACTTGGGCTTGCGAATAAAGAGCTTTGAACATTCATAGTACTTGGGAAAAGACGGTATCTAGAAAGTTACAAAACTCTGGCTAATAAAGCGCTTCAGACATGATTCTTTTGCAAATATACCTCCTGAGGTTGACTTGGTGAATTCCTTAATGCAGTTTTGAGATGTAGTCAATGCCAAACCACCTTTGATATGCCAAGTTAATGTTTTGGTCGTATGTTTTTTTTTCTTGAGAATGGCCCTGTATCAAATTGTTCCCTTTTTCTATCGAAACAGGGTAGCTAAAGCTTCATTTGAGAGCATAAACAGATCCACATTGGATATGTAGAAGATCAAATAAAAAATACCCTTGGTTGTAGGTGACTGAAACATTATTCAAATGGTTCTAATATCTATGTTAATAGGTGATTTGGTGAACTCACAAAAGGAAAGTGGTGGTCATTAAACGCCATGTGGCAGTTGGGGCAAATAATATCATGGTCAGATCATTTCTTATATGATTGGGATTTCATTATACAGGGCTTTCGAGCATTATTTTGCCTAGTGAACTCTTGCATCTAGGAATTCAATTATGGTTCCCTTAATCTCATTTCTAGGTTTAACCTCATGCCACTAAAAACTGCAAAGGATTGACTGTGATGAAATAAATGTGTTGCCTCAACCCATGTGTTTCCACCTTCTCCACCCTCAAAATTAATTTGAAGGATAAGCCCAGGAAAAGTATCATATGATTCGTGATGCTTACCTATCTTATATGAGAACTGGGGTTAGCTTCATGTAGTAAGCTTATCCGGTCATGAGATTGTGGAAATTATTCATTTAAGCAGTTTTGGGTGCATTATTTTATTCTTTTTTCTAATATAGTTAAAGGACAGAATGGTCATATATGATTTTTGTATGAATATTGATGAGCTCATGAAGTTATAAAGAGTCTGGGTCTTGAAACTTCATTTTGTTGGCTTTGGCCATCTTGTATAGAAATAAAGCTTTTGAGGGAGAATAGAAACACATATTTCAGAAATTTTGTATCAAGTGAACCTAGACTCCAACTATTTTCCATGGATTCTAATGCTCTATGGTAAATGAAGTTATGAAATTTGGTTCTGTGATCCTCGAAAACCAGTCTACAAAGTTCTGGCCATGAAAAAGTAGCAAGCTCCTGATAACCTTTTTGTTATACCTTTATCAGCACAAAAAAGAATATTGGACACCAACATATCTTTGCAAGTCAAAAGCATGTGTTTAATCCCCAATTTTAACAAACGTTTCAAGAAAGATAGGTTAACTATCCTATGTTTCTAAGTTGTTTATTTTTATCTTGAAGGCCATGCTTAGGTTTTTAAGTTTACGTAGTTTGAAGATTTATCAAATATATACTTCAGACTCTAGAATGAGTCTTTAACCATATGATTGTGATAACTATCTTAATAAGTCAAAAAATTACATTGGGAATGATAAACTTGAGATATCTCACACACCATATTATTGAAGAATAAATTTAACAAAATAATTCGCTCAAAAAAAAATTAACAAAACAATTGTTTTGTTTTGTTTGCTGGAGTTCCAACTTGATGGATGATAAGACCTTCTTTAAGTGTATTCCTTAAAGAAACTTACTGTACCTTCATAATAAAAAACATACTATACCTTCATATTGATTTGAGCAGTGATCAATTCTTATTCCTTTGTAGTAGTAATACATTGTCTTCATAATCGTTTAAGTCTCAGAAATTAACATTAGATGAACAGTCTAGACGGTATGATGATCACTGTATTGTGGATTCTGCTTGGTTAAAGTTTCATTAACCTTACAGTAAAAAGCCCATCGAACTCGAGGTATATCAGTTTCCCTCGAGTAACGGGTCTTTAGCATAAGTTATTTAGTTTAGGTCTTTTGATTAATTTTTCTTTTATTTAGATTTTCATGTTATGATTATATGGAATGTTTGAAACTCTATATAAACCCCAACCCATACATTGTATTAGAACTGATGCTTTGATGAATACAAATTATTACTCTCTCATTATTTCTTATATGGATAACTTGATTTTGGGTTTAGGAGTAGGTTATTTTAGTAGATCTAAATCAGATACTCTTCAATGAACTAGTTATTCCGCACCATATTCTGATGGGTTGAAAAGCTCTTTCTAGAGAAAATGAGGTATTTTTAGGGCAAAAAGGATGGTCGGCACGAAGTGCAACCATCCAACATTTTAAATGCATGTTTAAATTACATCATATAGGAGAGATGTATACAGTTTGACAATATCTCCTGTCATTCCCTAGCTATAGATTGTGTCAATGCTATGTTCTTCACATAGTATCTCTTCCTCCTAAACATACATGTGATTTGCTGGAACCATATAGCCCACAAAAATGAAATCGAGATGGCTCGACAATGTCTAGACTCTAGAGACATAGGTTTGTATGTTCTGTTGTGGCTCATCGACCTCGGGTCAATCCAAGTATATCAAACATATACCTCATTTGTTTTCGCAATGGAAAAGAAGGTGGTCAAGGTCCTCACAAGTGTCACAAAACACGTGTATCAGCCTCGAGCCCCATCTTGATCTATAGACTCCTGTCATTATCATTTTCTCCTGGAAGAAAAAAACAAGTAAATATTTTGATCCTAAGTTGGACACATAGATGCCATATGTGATGACAATCAATCTACATATCTGCATCATCCAGGCAATAATCAGCTCTCAGAAGCCTTTACACCTCCCCAGAAAAATACCTTCACCAAGTCCACCCATCTCTCGAGTTATCAGAGGAGATGCCCTCAAGTCTTCCAATTAGCAGCAATAAGTTCCCAACCCTTCTGTCAGATAATATTGATGTAAAAAGGGAAGTTCAAACACCTTGTGATAGCAAGTTTTCTGACCAACATTCAGAGACAAAAAATATGCTTATCAAGGCCTACCACATAGAGTCTAAGGAAGACTATAGAAAAAGGTACCTAAGAAGCCTTTCTTCCCAAAAATGAAAGGCCCTATCCAACCCAAAAAAAAAGGTACAAAAAGAACTGTAATAATAATGTCACCATAATTATACCTTTCAAGAAGGATAAGCAACCGCAAGGAGTAGACAACTTTGACTCCGGTGACATGGTATGACCATAACTGGAAAAAAGTACTGAAGATCATATCCTGAGGAGGCCCAATATATATTTGTTTTAGAGGAGGAAAGGCCATTACATGCCCACTTCACAAGAAGTGTGTCATTCATTCTATGAAATTCCTGGACCCTCAATCCACCCTCTGAAATAGGCCAATACACGTTTGTCCATGGAACTAACACACCTCATGTTACAATGGTGTTGCCATAAGAATCTCCGTCGTCAGGTATCAATATGTTGTATACTCCATCAGGTATTCTGAACACCGATATATATTACTCTGTTTATTACTGATTGCAGAAGCATTAATCGCTCCCCTCTTAATAGGAGTCAGGAGCTCCAACCTCTGAACCATCACTTGACTTGTTCAACCAGTCTTTGGATAAGATTCTCCTATAGGATAATGGGACCGTCAATATTGAAGAGGACAGTGACAAATAGAAGTATGTAGCTCACAAGAACATAGCCTAACCTTCTCACTATCCATACCGGAGGGGCAAAGGAGGATTTGGAGTTGTTGATGGACAATCCCGAAAAGTACCAAAAAATATCAATGAGCAAGGAAATTAATCTCGTTGCATCAATAAAGCCTTTATAGAAATAGGGCATCATCAACATATTGCAATTAATTCGGGCTCGGTGTGAATCCTGTGATGATACCAACACTATAATCTGAGAAGGTGCATATAGCCAATGCGTCGATAGCGACTACAAATAGCATCATCGTCAAGGGACATCCATGAAGTGCACCACATTGTGGTACAAACCATTCTTTGCTTGGACCGCCGACAACTGAGAAAGAAACGGTGTTTCATTCAAAAATCCATATTTCAGGAAAGCCACACCAACAAAGGGAACTCCGTACAAATACAAAAAAAAGTTACTATGAATATCTGAATGAACGAGGAGATAATGATAAACAAAAATCATTTATTGATGAAGCTTCTTTCGGCTCCCTCATGACTTCCTTTTCACGAAATTTCTTGAAACTTTAGCTTTAGTATCTTTTGCAAGGTTGTCAATGCAGGTCTTATTACCTGATTAATGTAATTTCTGATCATGCTTGCTAAATAATATATATATAAATGCATAACTATCTCTGAACCCTGTAAAATCTCAGCTGCACGAGAAGTTGCAAGAGATGCCCGAGCCTCAGAACCTGATGATCTCGTCAATTCTATGATAGGAGGGTTCGCGAGTGGAGCTCTTCTTGGACGATTTCAAGGTGGATACTCTTTATCAATTTTTTTTTCTTGTTCAGCTACAACAGGTTCTATGTACGAAAGTGGACAGTGGACTGTTTAATAATTAATGTAGTATCCATTCAGTTGTCGGTCATTTTTTTCTCCAACAATTGAACACCAGAATTGGAAATAACACTATAATGCTCAATGTCAAAAGTGTATAATTTCCTCAATTCCGATATGTTGATCCTTTTCCTTGTATAACCAATCCTGCATTTTTCTTACTGGACTACATTGCAGGTGGGCAACTTGGGGCAATCAAATACTCGATTGCCTTTGCGGCTGCAGGGACAGCATTCGATTTTGCTTCTTTGCGACTAATGCCTTATTTGCAGACCTTTAAGAACACACTATCGGGAGCGAATTCAGATCAGGAAGGGCAGAAGTCAAGCTGGTGGACCCTGCCTGAATTGTCACCTATCCAAGTGCTAGACGAGGAAGCTCTTGAAGCTAAACGTGCTCGAGAGAAACAATTATATTCCAAGAGTCCGTTCACGGAACTGAATAAAAAGGAGTCGTAGTGAGCTCTGATAACCCAACTTTATTCTGAAAGTATATCTTAATTTTACATTTATACTATGAGTGCTGCGCCAGATGTGATCCAATAAGCCAAATCACTGCAGAGCGTGAAATCACTTTGAAACATCTGTATAAATCATGTAAGTTCGCTCAAAATTTTCCCAATTTTCTTTTGGATGACTGCAGGATAACATTGAATGCAATTCTTGAGGCATGTGTCTAATTAATTTTGTTTACAGTAAACAATTAGGTTTCTTTTAATTCTCATGATGCATACACGAGCTATGACTCCATTTTAATTCTCTCTCCATCCATTCGTCATATTTATATATATAGTTGATTGTGCAACCTTTTTCATTTCTTATGAAGTATATTTGTTTTAACTTGTTATATTAAACTCTTTTATCCTCCACTAAATGCCTTAAATTACGTCTTGTCATCTCGCTATCCCACACGCATCTGCACCACTTAATGCATCCTCTTCCTCTCTATTCCACTTGAAGTTTAGACGGCCTAAAGCTCAATTCAACATACTACACAAACAATTCATTTTTTTTTTTGAAGAAACACTTCCGACCTAAAAGAAATTGAAGAAACGTTCTCATGCCAAATGATTAGTTAATTGATCATTAAACACCTAACTGGCACCATTATTTCTATAATATATAACTGATTATTTTTTCATGATAAATCTCTTGTTTAATTAACCTATACAATTCTATAAATGATATTATATTTGATGTCTTCTCCATAATGTTTTGATGATTAAACATCCATATGTTAAATTGGTCTTACAGTTAATTAGAGCCTTAAAACCATAACCTTCTCATCACTATTCTTACTCACCTAAACGTTCAAAGAAGTAGCAAAAATGACAAGTTTAATTGATCTTTACACCTCACGATCTTATCTTACTTTTCTTTCCTGTGAAGAAGAAAGAGAGTTGACGAGTTTAATGATTTTCACCTCATTTCAAACCATAACAGCCAATTATATTTCCTTGTTGGCTTTCCGAAACCTACTTATTAACACTTCCAAAAACTTTATAAAAGTTCAATAACCGTGTAAAGCACTTTTTATGTGAAAAACATGTCAAATAATTTTTATGTATCATTTGCTATGAAGTATTGGGTACATGAATACAATTTTTTAAAACAAATCTAACTATTATCTGTTATTTAAATTATTTTTAACTATTATTGAGGCCGCAAAGCTGCTTGACACTTGATACACATGGTAAGCCCTTTGACACGCTCATTTCAATATTTTTTAAATCTATCTATATATAAAGCTCATGCATTGAGCAATCCTAAAAAGTCCTCTTTTTTCAACATTCTAATTTATTTTTTTTGTCAATTTTTTGAATTTTTATTTTCTCTTTCATCTATCCTTCTCTTTCAATTAATAAATGTATCACTTATCTAACTCATCCCATAAATGATATTTATAAGTTATATTTAAATTAAATCTCTTTAATTTTCTCTACTTCTTTTTTTTTT
>LTAE01006353.1:0-23103 GCA_001647135.1 Pontederia paniculata
CCTCGTGCAAGAAAGGAGAAGCTGTAAGGGAGCCTTCGCCCTTGAAGAAGGAAATAGTGAACTTCGAAGATCTCGTGGGAGAAGATCAGAGTGGGGACGTAGGCCAGGAGTTCGGCTGAACCTCGATAACAAACTCCGTGTTTGTTTGTGTGTTTGTGTTTTCTCTCTTTACTCTCTTCTCTGCTTGTTTATATTCGTATATGCTTGCTTCCGCTAACATAATACATTAAGATTAAGGCAAAGAGAGTAAAAGTTTTTAATACACCAATTCACCCCCCCCCCTCTTGGTGCCATCCAGATCCTACAACATTCACCTGGCTTAAGACTTTGCCTATAGGACCGGTAACTACTTGGGCACAGCTGGTGTAGAAGTTCATCAACAAATATTGCCACCACAAAATGCAGCCAAGTTATGGAATGAACTGAGGTCCTTTAGGCAGGATGATGACGAGACGTTGTCGAAGCATGGGATAGGTTTAAGGAACTCCTAGCAGGGGTGCCTGACAACCGAATTCCATTGTGGGAGCTTATGGAGGGCTTCTACAATGGACTGTGCCAAAGTGACAAAGACAAGCTCGATGTCTCAGCTGGAGGCACTGTTATGGGCAAGAAGCGCTCTAATGAAATTTATGAACTTATCGAAGTCGTAGCGATCAATCTTGAAAAGAAGTCTGCACATCGTAAGCAATGATGGAATAGTGGCTCAGCTTAACTCGCTCAATAAGAAGTTTGACATGTTCATGAATTTGGCGAATTCAAATAGCATAAGTGGAGGATCGAACATCCATAGCCTTGAAGGTAATTCCTCAGAGGAAAATATGCTTGAGAACGTTAATTTTTGTTTCCAACCCTTTTGCAAGGAACCAGTTATTAGGAAGCAATTATAATCCCAACTGGATGAACCACCTAAACTTTTTGTGGCGACAAAACCCGGGGCAGAAACCTCCACAACAACTTGAGCAACCTGGCTACCAAAGATAGCAACACCAACCTCTGCAGAAGCCTGTTGAAAATAGAAGCAACATGGAGGAGTTAATGACAAGATTCATGACAACAACGGAGACCAAGATAAATAACAATGATGTAGCCATCAACAATTTGGAAATGCAGATAGGACAAATAGCAAAGTCATTGGCTGAGCGCGCACCAGGATCTCTCTCGAGCAACACCGAGACGAATCCTATCATCCTCAAGAAACCGTGATCAACAAGGAGTTAAAATTAGTCAAGCTAAAACTATAAATTAGAACTATTATGCCTAATCCCTATCCTATTAGCTAGATTTTTCTTCTTGTAGAGTCACCTTTGAGTCCTAGTCGAGTCATCAAGGCGTCTAGTTGCCTTTGTCACAAGTTTTTTAACCGGAGCACTTGTTTTCCTCTTCCATCACGGGCTGTGACACCTTGTCACGGGCCGTGAACATTAAGATTACGCCCCATAAGAAGATTACACAGCCCGCAACAAGCCCAATTCATAAGCACTTGAAGCCACCACGGGCCGTGATACCATATCACGACCCATAACACTTAGGGGTAGATACGCTCACGAGCCATGACACTTCACGGACTCGGCAGTGATCCATTCCCTACCCAAAAAGCATCACGGGCCATAGTCACATTTCACGACCCGTAAATTCTTTTTCTTGACAACAATAAGCATATTACAAGCTATGACACGTTATCACGTACTGCATAGTAGCTAATTCTGGGTGGGCAAACTAAATGTCACGGGCCATAACCTACTATCACGGGTCGTAAGTCGGAACTTGAACTCAAATAATCAAACTCCCTGACTCACAACTTGTCACATCCATATCACGGTCTTGATAGATACGACATCATTAGTCATGTTTGCGTCACGACCCGTGACCACCTATTAGGGGTCGTGTCAGCCTAGGCAGTCGACCATCAACTGTAATACACCCGAACCATAACCCATGAAGATTTCATCACAGGATTCTTCTTACACCGTTACCAAATTCGTCACGGACCGTAAAAAGGCATTATGGTCCGTAAGTCACAATTTCCAATAGAGCTAACTTATGTGTCACCCGACTTACATGTCATTACATTTGTCACGGGCCATGATAGATTTGAAAAATCGCAAACCTGCCACCTACCTACATTTAATGCCCATGATGAACCTCATGGCCCACGAAGCGGTCAAATGCCTCGTAACTCTCCTCACGCCTCGTGATTCTGTGTTTGATCATTCAATATTAATGCTCACGACCTGCAATCGCTCCATTATAGTCGTGATAAATGCCTTGTTTTTCCATATATACTGACTTTCTTTTTCAGAACTCCATCGCCGATCTTTGACAGCAAGATCACAACACCGGCGATCCCTTTTTCCTCATATTTCCGGTGCTAAACTTTGTTTATAGATCTTTTGAGCCCTACTGGTGCCAGCAGCAAACAACGAGAGCACCCTCAAGCCATAAGTGCATCGTCAAAAGACTGCAAGATTCCTCATCGCCGGCTTTCTTCGCTGACTGAGGCGACTTAAGTTTCTCATCTCCAATACCTGCTTCATGACCCATTATACTCCATAACGAGCCATGACAATGAAGACGAAGCACAACATCACGGCCGCAACATCCATCACAAGTCACGACCTCATCCGTCACGGGTCGTAAATTAGAATTACGCCGTGTGACCCTCTAGAACAGCAACGAAGCATGAACTTTCACACCCTGCGACCCTCCTCATGAGCCGCAACACGACATCTCACAGACCATAATGCAGCATAACGGCCTGTAACAAGCTCCACCCCAACTTCCAATGCTTCTGCATCAGTCGTGATAACCTGTTACGCCTCGCGACATCAGCTTTCACGACCCGTATCCATCCTTCACGGGTCATGATGGACATGGCCAGCTCCAGCCGCCCACACCGTAAGAAGATGCCGACGTGCAGATCGAATGAGGACCCCATTCATCAAGAGCAGCTTCCAACCCCGACCATAGAGCTCATCCTGATGCCTTCCATGATGGTTTTCAAGAAGAGAAATCATCGAGCAAGGGAAGGGGTGCTTGGTCTTCTACAAATCGCTCCCACCAGGTTTTATCATGATGCACCTATGGTGGAGTACAATTTGCATGACTTTGTCCACATGTTGTTCGACAACATTGGCCTGTTTATGAGGCTATCACACTCAAGTTTCTCAACTCCTTGGAGGTCAAGAATCCATCAGGGACAAAAGGCCCTCTTACACTTTCTAACTGTACAACAAAAGTTCTCTCTTATGATGTTCGAGTTTAATGCTATTTATCAGTTCTTGGATGTGGGCTACTTGCGAGTCCCCAAAGAGTTTGATGCTGCAGAATTCTTGAGGAGGATCACTGGGGAAAGTCATCTCAATTACCAGACGGCCAAGAGCACCATGATCCATAATCCTGTGTTCAGTTTGACCCCTCCAATGAAGCCAACTAGATCATTATGCGGTCACACACACCTCGGCCTCCGCCGACCATCCTACCTCGTCGAGCTATACAACCTCCACAATAGGAGTAGCATTCCTATATTGATGTGGACCTGTCGAATATTACAATGACTTATTACTTTTATGCTATGCATGCTATTCTTACTTCTATGCAGGGAGATATTAGGGACATTCGCGATTGTTAAGAGAGGACGGAGAATATGGTTTGATGCATGCACGACTATCACATCGACCAGGGGCACTATGGAGCACTTTCGTTTTACCCTCCCCCTCAGCCACCACTGCCACCACCATCTCATGAGTAGACTAGGTCGTATATGTTCTTTTCAAACTTTTTATATCTATCTTGAATCTTTGTTTTCATGCATCTTGTACCCTCCCTTCTACTGGGTTTAGACACTAAGGACAATGTTAGGTTTGCTTGGGGGAGTTGCATTCTCATGCATCATATTTGCTTATGTTTTGCATATTTGCTTTATGTATTGCATCGTTATCATATTGTATTGCATGGTTATATTAGTGAAAGTCCAGAAAAAATGAAAACCCAAAAATATCAAATTTTCTCATGCCTTGAAGTGTTAATTTTCTGGGAGAAATATTCAGAGACATCGTGTAGATTGTGAAATTTTAATGCCTTAAGTTAATCTCTTATCACCTGAACTTTGGAAAAGATGGATTGTAGATTGTTGCCAAATAGAATCCTAGTTACTTAGACGGAAATTTCTGATTTATGTTCTTCATGTCCTGTGTATTATTGATAAAAATTACTTCCAGACTGAACCATGAAGTGTATCTTGAGCTTATTACGGTAAATAAGTTATATATGCAATGATTGAAAAAATTATGTTTAAGTAGTGAGGAGGGTATGACATGTGTTATCAGGAACCTTGGAGGGTTCGGGTTATTAGAGTCATAGGGGTTCATGCCTGGTGACCTAAGGCCATCTGGTTTGGGATCCACCGACCGAAAGGCCACTACACGGACCCCCTTGTGCAATATGGAGAAACACACTAACAGTCAAATCAAGGCCATCTGGTCTGGGAGTCATCAGTCGAAAGTCTGCTACATGGAACTCCTTGTGCAATCATGTGTGAAAGCTATAATTTGAAAAGAAAATTGAGTGAAAGAAATAAGATCTGAATAGCAAATTATTTTAAAGCTCAGTATACACTTATGTCTTCAGTATTGAAGTTCTTATTTGATATATTAATCATTGGTGCATGATATGGCTGAACTTCAAAGAGTTTAAATTTGTTTAAGTATCAGGCATCTATGAGGTTGGGATCATTTGGATTGTGGAAAGATGTTCTGGTGATAAGTGTATAAATGAAGGGCAGACAAAAAGTAGTTATTCTGCAGGGTGGAAGCAATGATTGAAAACCATTTTTATTTTCTAAGCTTTACTCTGAATATTGCTTGAGGACAAGAAAACATCCATGCTTGGTGGAGTTTGCTGCATGCATTTTACAAAATATTTTAGGGCTTCCATTAGGCATGATTTTGAGTCATTTACACATAGCATGCATCTATTTTTATATTTATTTGTTTATATTTGTTCAAGTCTAAAATCTACTCTTGTTTGGTGTTAGTTTGTAGGAAAGTGCCTTGTTTAGGAGGAGGGAATCAATAATTAAGATCCATCACGGGCCCTGACATTCAATCACGGGCCGTGATAAAGTAAATAATGCTCCAACAAAGTACATCACATATCATTACGTGCATATCTCGACCCTTACAGAAGGCACCACAACTTCAACTTAGAGTGTTATGGGCCATGATGACAAATTATGGGCCTTAAGGAAGGATGTCACGACCACAATGATCATATCACGACCTTTACAGAGGCGCTGCAACTTCAACTCAGATCGTTTCGGGCCATGATGAGCTATTACGGGTGATGGAGATCACGACCGCAATACGTATATTACGACCCTTATAGAGCAGCCATTTTGACCATCAGATCCGTAACAGGGTGTAACATCACATTAAAGGTCATAAAGGTATATAACATAGAGTGTTACCACGTATGACGACGTCGATAGAGGCGGTTGAGTATTGGAATGTTTAATGTTACGGGTCGTGAATGTAGGATCTAGATGGCACCAAGAGGGGGGGTGAATTGGTGTATTAAAATTTTTGACATTTTCTAAAGTGTTTATGATAGCGGAAGCATATAAATGCAAATATAAAGAAGAAAAAGAGAAAGAACAAGCAAGCAAACAATGGTTTGTTGACGAGGTTCGGCCAAACTCCTGGCCTACGTCCTCGCTCCGGTCTTCTCGAACTCAAGACCTCTGTAGATCACTAAACTCCTTCTTCAAAGGGCGAAGGCTGCCTTACAACTTCTCCTTTCTTTCCCATAGGACAAGGAGATAACCTCTTACAAGTTCGCTCTTGTACTCACACTTCCTTCTATCCTGGATTCGTCACTTGAATACTCAGAAGGAGGAACTAAGGCTTTTCACTCAAGCTCTCAATAGCTAATTTTGCCAAAGTTACTTCCCAAGATTCTTGGGATTACATCTTATACTCTACACAAACGACCTAATTTGTCACTCAGAAAACTAGCCATTAGTGCAAGTACAATACCCTTCACCTACCCCTCGGTCGTCCGCAGCCTCTACTTCGGTCGATCACTGCTCTGGTGAAGTCTTCACTTGAACTGACGTATGGTGCTCCGATCGTTCACCATTCACCCTCGGACGTCCGCAGTTCAGAGTCTTAAGCCTTTGTTCCTTAGTCAACTTCCTTCAGTCATCGGCCAAAGCTTTGGCCGACTGATCTTGACTTGTGTTCACTTCTTCAACTTGTCTCTGGTCCTCCACTGATTGCACATCAATCTTCTCGGACATCCTCTCTTAAGTTGAAGACTTCTGTCAAGCTCCTTTGGTCGTCCGCTCTTCATCTGCAGTCGCCCGACTTGACTTGTTCCAACTTCAACTCTTCTCTGGTCGTCCGTTGATTGAACACCAACACCTCGGACGTTCACTCTTCGGTTGAAGTCATCTGTCAAGCTCCTTCCGTCGTCTGCTCTTCATCTGTGGTCGCCCGACTTGACCTGTTCCAACTTCAACTCTTCTCTGGTCGTCTGCTGATTGAACACCAACCCCTCAGACATCCACTCTTCAGTTGAAGTCATCTGTCAAGCTCCTTCGGTCATCCGCTAATCCTGCGGTCGATCGATCTTAACCTGTACCATCTTCAACTTCTCTCTGGTCGTCCGCTGATTGAACACTAATCCTCTCGGACGTCCTCTCTTAAGTTGAAGACCTCTGTCAAGATACTTCGGTCGCTTGCACTTCATCATCGGTCGACCGATCTTGACTTGTGTCAATCTCTTCGACACATCCTTGGTCGGTTGATTCTCCCTGAATCCTTCAGACGTCCATTCCTTCTCCTCTGAGTACTTCGGGCGTCTGCTCATTCTTCACTGAGATCCTCGGACATCCGCTCCCTCTTTAAGCAGTACTTTGGTCGTCCGCTCATTTTCTAATGAGATCCTCGGACGTCCATCAAACCTTCTTCAGACATTCTTCGGACGTCCGCTCATTTTCACTGAGATCCTCGGACATCCTTTCTTCTTTCTGACATTCTTCGGACGTCCTCTGACAACTCTTCAGATTCCTTGGATATCCACTCTTCCTTCTATCAGATGAACTGGTTGACCGGTGTTTTGTCTCTTCAGCTCTCGGACGACCTCTGTCTCCTCATCGTTCGTCAGCTCATCCTGCGGTCGACCTTTCTTCAATTCACCTCAGACTTAACAAACTTCTGGATGTCCATTTGTCTTCACACCAAGACCTCGGACGACCTTTGTCTTCGTTTGATATCCATCGATCGTCTGCTTTCCACCTTCGGTCGACCTTTCATTATTCTATCTTAACTTTGGTCGTATGCTGCTTTAACTCTTGAGTCTACGGACGTCCACTCAAACATTGACAATCTCCCGGTCGTCCACTGTCTTCACTCTGAAACCCTTGGACGACCATTGCCTTCTTCCTTAGCTCTTTGGTCGTCCACTCTTCATCTTTGGACGACCTTTCCTTCCTTATCCATATCATCTCTTCGGCTTAGAGCGCCCGTTCTTCATCCTCTGTACTATTGACTAGAACCTTCAGTCGCCCACTGTTCTTCACCGGACGACCTCTCCTTTTCTAACTTGTCTTCGGTCATCCACTCAACACCTTTGGTCGACCGCTCAGTACTTGACTTCATTTCTTCGATCTTTGTTCTTCACACCCTTTGGACTACCACTACAAACTTAGGATTTTTCCTTTATGTCTTCCATGTACATAGGTCGTTCGTTCTTCAACCGCGGTCGACCTATCACTCTCTGAACATAAAAATACTATCTTTCAAAGATCATTTCAACAAGTTCATTACTACAGACTAAGTCACCTCACAAATTTGTAATCACCAAAACAATCTCGGGATCCTTGATTCAACAATCTCCACCTTTTGATGATTACAAATTCGTGTGGAGTAAACTTCGGGTTAGTTATAAACATTAAAATGATACATAAATTTAACTAACCATTAATGCTCCCCCTTAATCACATGTCTCGTATTTTCAGATAATTCTCCCCCTTAACTTATGCATATATTCAAGACATGTAAATAAAAAATGCTCTGCAGTTTATTGAGCACTTTTTCATTTTGAAGCATACTACAAAAATTATCTTTGCACAACAGATTTTTATAAAAGAACTATGATTTCATTTCTGAAATCAAAATGTCATACAAGGAGAAATATCATTCATTACAAACATTCAGACTTAGCAAACAATATACATTTAAGTCATTCAAACTTAAGATGTTTTGATTATAAAAGAAATTAAGTTTACAATACAACTATCTATCTTAATTTTTCTGATCCTGATCTTTCTTCTGTCTCTCAGAGGAAGAAGAACTTGTTGATGCCCCTGCTATATCCTTAGTGATCCTAGTTGTTTCATTTGGTATCTTGTTTACATCTTCTTCCATCAAGATGTTGATACTTTCATCTTGTTAAGCAACCAGGTCTTGAAACTCATCCTCTATCCCTTCTCTCACAGTTGCTGGTTCAATAGTAGTTTGGCCACTTTGCATCTTAATGACTGCTTGTTCAGCTAGTACTTCAATGTTTGTCTGGCTAGCTTCTCCCTCTTGTGCAAAAGTTCTCTCTAGATAAGCTGCTGCAATTTGAAGGTCAATGTCTTCCTCAACAACTTCTTCTCTGTTAGAAGCTTCTCCTGGTTCTGTGTCACCAAGCTCATTTGCTTGCCTTTGAACCCCATCAACCTGAGCTTCCTCTTCAGGAACTTCCCTATTCTCCTCCTTTTGAACCTCTTTTGCAATGGGTTCAAGTCTCTCCTCTGTTGTGGACTCAGATGTAGGTTGTTCACTCCTAAGATTAGTCTCTCACCCTTTGTAATTATTAAAAGGAGGCTGTGCATCAGCATCATAGCCAGCTGCTCTCATGAACCCATCCATAACTTCCCAACGACGACGGGCTTGATTATAATGAACCTAAAAATCTTTACTGACTTCAGCACCCTCGAACTGCTATTCTTCTACTTTCTTTATCAGCTCAAGCAGTTAACTCAGTTGACTGGACACAATGATAAAGTTGGGTTGACATGATGTCCACTTTAGTGCACATAGAAGTCTAATCTTCTCTACTTGGGGGCCATGCAGCCTGGATAGAGGAGGTGCAGACTGCAATAGAAGGATTCTTATATGACTGAGTAATTTGTAGGGGTGGAGTTGCAGCTGTGGAGGGATCTCTAGGATGTTCAGATGACTGAGATACATGATGCTAGTGCTCAGAGGTAGAAGGAAACTCGGTGGATTGGGGAGTGTCTTTTGTGAGTCCCTTTCTTGTTAAGGTCACAAGAGAGATCTTGTCATTTTTAGTAGAAAGGAGGACCTCTTCATTTTAAGCAAACCTAAATCATAGAATTTTGCGAACCATGAAGGTGATGAGATTTCCCTAATATAGACAAGCACCCTTGGTCCATTTAGAGTGTACCTTCTCTTTAGTTTTGATTAGTTGATACATGAGAAGGTTTCCTAGAGAATTTCTAGGAGCTGCAAGATCGACAAGGTTTGCAAGAACGGCTATGTCAAGGAGATTTACTCCTGTGTAGTGACCAGCCCTAGGAAGAACTATATGGGTGATAATGTGATGAACAACTTTCATGACAGGGGATAGATACTTATGGAAAGATCCTTGAACAAATGTATCTACTTGTCCTCCACTCACAGCATGTGCAGCTTGATTTTGGGTATATGTGGTGTGAGGCCAATGCATTGGAGCAAGTTTGACATGGGGAAAACTCGGAGTGTCAAGGATTTCATTCAATTTGGACTCTGTCATGGAGAAATGTTTGCCATGTAGGTAGGATTTGATTTAATGGAAAGATCCTTGAACAAATGTATCTACTTGTCCTCCACTCACAGCATGTGCAGCTTGATTTTGGGTATATGTGGTGTGAGGCCAATGCATTGGAGCAAGTTTGACATGGGGAAAACTCGGAGTGTCAAGGATTTCATTCAATTTGGACTCTGTCATGGAGAAATGTTTGCCATGTAGGTAGGATTTGATTTCTTCATATGTGTCATCATAGGTGAGATTGACATAGAAGTGTTTCACGACATTAGGATAGACTAACTGATCGAGATTAAGGAATTTAATCCAGGTACATTGCTCAAAAGTCTCTTTTAAACCAGGAAGCTGAAGGTTTTTCCAGTCAATGGAGTGGAATGGTTCGACTACACGATATTCATTATAGAAAATTGAGAATTGACTTTGAGCCTTTTCACCAACGTACCACTGAGAACTATAAATAGGATCAGTTGAAGTGGGGTTGTCTGTAGTTGAAGTCTCACTGAGGTGAGTTTCGGCTGTGTCAATTGGTTCTTGTGGTATGGAAGAGGACGGTTCATCTACTTGGTTGGGTGTCTAGGACACTTTTATGAGTCAACGTCTCTTAGCGGTTTTCTTAATAGGCGACATGACTCTAATTGATATGAAGGAACACGCGAATTTAGGGTGACAGGAAAGATTAGTAAAGGAAGGGCGAGATGATTTGATTATGTGAAGGAAATACATTCACAACAAGATTAAATCTAGTCAGGGTAGTAAAACCTTGATAAACCCTAGTAAAAACCTCGAAACTGAGTTTTTGTGAGACAAGAATGAAGTTTTAGGTTTACCTAGATGTTTGAATCCGTGTTTGAAAGTGCTTTGATCGCCTTTAATCCCTAGGAGCTTCAAAGTATTTGAACGCGAACTCGGAGGGAAGACGATGGAAGAACACGAAGAATATGAGTAGTCGTTCTTTTGAGTATTTTCCAAATATAATGACGACTGAGTATCACCCACTCTATATATAGTGCTCACGACATCGGTGACCCGAAGTAAATGATGGGTCGACCGAAGTAGAGAGGTATGTTAAGTTATGATCACTATGGTCATCCTATGATTTCAGTGGACGACCTTTGATTGCACTAGTCTTAAGTCGTAAGCTGATTTTGGTCATCCGGAGTAAAGATATCGGACATCTGAAGTCCTAAGTATTATCAGGCATTCACAACATAGGACGCCCTTGGTTTGTACGCTGGTCGATCGAACTTGGTAGGAATTTGGATTGGTCGCCTGAAGTTATCAATGGACATCCGCTACCCGAGGGATTGTATTTTATGACTTATTACGGATGCCCGGAGACTTTCAATGGGCTTCTGTTGGTCGGGATCACTAGATAGCAACAATGTGTTTTGAACGTCCGAAATGTGTGTAGTGGGCGTCCGACGTTAACTTGATACTTAACCATTTTATTATTTGCTATTCAAGATTCTTCATATTCTGATTTAGGGTAGATATCTAGGAGAGAATAAAGATTTGTCATGTACGTGTTATGCAACACATTCAATTTACAACTTTATTAAACAGTGATACTCACATAAGCAAGTCACCAATAAGTTAAGTTGTTTTACAGAAGTCCTAAGTCCAACATTCCAAATTATCTTTTTAGTACATTAAGCCTATCTCCTATCAAGGGTTTTGCAGTCAAGTGAGAATCCTTGGGGTTGGTTTACTAAATATAATGTCTGGTCTAGAGGCAGTCAAGTATGAAATTCCAACCATGCCTCTGTATAATTTCTAATCCACACTCTTCTCTTTCTCATCATCTCAACCTCTTTATGCATGAGAGTTTCAAATTCTTTACATATTTGGGAATTTGTGGATCCATAGTTAATGTCATCCACATGAATATGCACAACTAAGATATCTTTCCCAAAAAGTTTTAAGATGAGAATTGTACCCATTTTTCCCTTGAAAACTCTTTTTTAGGAGGAAATGAGCAAAGCTCTGGCAGCTTGCTTAGAAGACTTATGCACATGATCCGGATACTTGAACTTTCAAAACCAGGAGGTTGTTCTAGATAAACTCCCTCATTTATGTACCCATATAAACATACTGCCTTCACATCCTTTAGGCATTTGTCTCCAATTGTTTTGTTCAGTGAGAGGCAATTTTGTCTTTAATATCAATTCCTTGCGGCATATTCCTCATTTATCACATCAATCTCATTAGTTGTGATTTCCCTGTGAGAATCTTCCTTCTTATAGGTTAGCTCATCTAGGTTATGATCATCCTAATTGTCTTCTTCTATGAACTTAATCTTCTTAAGTTGATCAATGATATTGTCAACCTCATTGAAAGTGGCATGTATTGATTCCTTGTCGCCAAACATATAGCTGACAATGAAGAAGAAGTCAAAATGACTATGAGGGATTAGCGTCGATGTACACAGATACTGAATCGGGAATCACGCTACTTGTCATCAATGCCAATAACTTTGAAATCAACCCTGCCATAGTAAGAATGATCTAATCATCACAAGTCGGCGGAGGATTCAATGAAAGCCCTCATGATCATCTATATCATTTTCTGAATATACGCAGCACTTTTAAGTGCAACAATGTCTCAGTGGATGTCGCTCGCCTATATTTATTTTTTTTCACTACGCGATAAATCTTTCACTTGGCTAAAGACTTTATTTGTAGGATCATTGACTACTTGGGCGCAACTTGTGGAGAAGTTTATCAACAAATACTGACCACCTTAGAAAGTTGCGAAGCTGAGGAATGAATTGTGATCCTTCAGACAAGATGACGATGAGATATTGTCCGAGGCTTGGGATCGGTTTAAGGAACTCCTCGCTGGGGTGCCTGAGAACCGAATTCCTCTAAGGGAGCTTATGGAAGAATTCTACAACGGACTGTGCCAAAGTGATAAGGACAAGTTGAATGCCTCGGCTGGAGGCAAAGTCATGGGCAAGAAGTGCCCTGATGAAATATATGAACTTATTGAAGCTGTAGCACTCAACTCGTGGAGAACCAAAACAACAATTTAGAAATGAGCAGTCCACAACGTGGCGAATGATGGAGTGGTGGCTCAGCTAGAGTCACTCAACAAGAAGTTCGATATGTTCATGAGTCTGGCCAATCATAGTGATACAAGTGGAGGATCAAGTGTAAAGTTCCCCGATGGTATTCACTCCAAGGAAAATATATGTGAAAATGCAAGTTTTGTTTTCAATCATTAGGAAACAACTTCCACCCAAGTTGGAGGAACCAACCAAATTTTTCATGGCGACAAAAATAGGGCAGTAACCTCCACAGCAACATGCACAACCTGGCTATCAGAGGCAACAATATCAACATTTTTAGAAGCCACCACCAACTGACAACAAGAGCAACCTTGAAGAGCTAATGACTAAGTTCATGATAACTATTGAGACGAAAGTAAGCAACTAGGATGCAGTTATTCGGAATCTGGAGATGCAAGGTCGACAGATGGTCAACATCCTTGCTGGGCACACACTTGGTTCATTGCCCAGCAACACAGAAAATAATCCGAAAGAAGAGGCCAAAGCAATTTCTCTTAGGAGCGGCAAGCAACTAGGCAACCAAAGCAAGGAGAATATCGAGCACCAACCCGAGATTCAAGATAGAGTGGTCACAAATTTTGCACCAGCCACACATGAGGAGAAGAAGAGCTCAATACCGAAGATAGGGAATTTGACATATCCCCGGAAGTTTCGGAAAGAACGGCTAAGTAAGCAATTCTCTCGATTCATTGAAATATTTAAACAATTTCATATTAACGTTCCATTTCATGAAGCACTGCAGAATATGCTTACATATGTTAAGTTCCTCAAGGACATCTTGACGCATAAATGCAATAATGAAGCTGAGGGAGTGGTGATGCTGACACCGCAATGTTGTGAGGTATATGAAATACTACCGCTCAAGAGGAAGGACCAGGGAGCTTCACAATTCCCTACACAATTGGCGACTATCACTGCGCGAAGGCATTATGTGACATTGGGGCAAGTATTAATTTGATGTCTTACTCTATATTTTTGAAGCTAGGATATGGAGAATTGAAGCCGACTTCGGTACTACTGCAAATGGCCGATCAATCTGTAAAGAGGCCAAAGGGATTAATAGAATATGTTCTCGTCAAGGTGGAAAATTAAGTTCATCTTCGTAGAAGAATTCATCATGCTAGAAATGGATGTTGAGAAGGATACACCAATCATTCTGGGAAGACCTTTCCTGCTGACGCGAAATACACTTGTAGATGTCCAGTAGGGAAAGATTACATTTTGAGTAAACAATGAAGATTTAATCTTTGATATTAATAATTATCTTAAACATGTCATAGATTATTCCTTGTTGGATAGATGCTTTTGAGGATGATATTATTGATGAGTTTGATGAGTTAATTTCATATGCACTTCAGGACATAATAAGCAAAGAGGAAGAGCTATTGGATGAAGTTGGAGAAAAATTGAGACTATAGAAAAAGAAGACATTGAAGACGAAAGAAAGTAACATCCTGAAGAAGCAACTTCACCAAAGGCAACAAAGTTGCAGGAGTTACCGACACATTTGAAGTATGCATTTCTAGAAGGAGATGCATATCCTTTAATCATATCATCGGAGCTTTCCTCTGAAATGGAGGAAGAACTTTTGGAGGTGTTGAAGGGACACAAGACAACCATCGCTTGGTCAACTGCAGACATAAAAGGCATTTCACCGACAATGACAAAATCTTAATGGAAGATGATGCAAAGCCCTCAACCCAATTTCAGCGAAGGTATAATCCGACACTGAAGGAGATTGTGAAGAAAGAGATCATTAAGCTACTGGATGTAGGAGTAATCTACCCAATATCCGACAGCCCCTAGATAAGCTTGGTGCAGGTAGTACCTAAGAAGGGTGGAATCACGGTGGTAAGTAACCAAAATAATGAATTAGTTCCCCCAACGAACTATGATTGGCTGGTGTTTTTATATCATCTATCATAAGTTAAATGAAGCCACCCAAAAAGATCATTTTCCTTTATCTTTCATTGTCCAAATGTTGGAGTGTGTTTCAGGACATTGAAGCATGCATTTGTCAACATGTTTTAGGGCCTGTATTAAGCATGGTTTTGAGTTAATTTGGCATAGCATATATCTATTTCTATCTTTATTTGTTCATATTATTTCAACTCCGAAATCTACTCTTGTTTAGTGTTATTTTGTAGGATATCACTTGGAAAGGCTAAGGAGAGGTTGAAATGGATCTGATATAAAAAAGAACTTATCATGAAAAGGAAATCAACACTCAAGAGCCATCACAGGCCTGATGAAGCAAGATATGCATAAGGAAGTCCATCGTGCGTCGTTACACGCATATCACGACCTTTATAAGAGGCATCGCAAGTTCAATTCAGACAGTTACGGGCCATGATTGGTCTTTACGGGCCATAAGGAATGATATCACGACCGAGATGTGCATATTATGACCCTTATAGGAGCAGCCATTTCGACCATCAAATATATCATGGGTCGTAACATTCTATTACAGATAATGAAGATACATACCACAGAGCGTCACCACATATCATGATTTTGACAAAAGCGGATGATTATTGGAAAGTTCGACATTACGAGCTGTGAAGGAAATAACGGGTCGTGAAAGAAGAAGAGATCAATTTGGAATACTATTCGATGCCCAAGTTACTGGCTGTGACGACTTGAGAGATCACGAAGACTTCTATACTTACAAGCCGTGATATCCTGTCATTCGTCGTGATGAAGATACACAAATTTATATGGGTGAGTTTTCGATATGATTTGATGGCCAGAAAGTGTGGTATTTGATCTGAGACTTTAAAGATTAGATTATAATATATTTTAGAGGATTTGGATGAGTTTTTATTGGATTTCTATCATCATCATTGATCGGGAAGCAGAGTTGATCGAAGGGTTGATATGTAAGCCGTAGGAAACCCTAATTTAAGGCGGGATATAAAATAACTTTGTGTGCAACTTAAGAAGGGATGCTAGGAGTTGCCAAACAAAGCTAAAACTCCAAAGAACAGAGATTATTCCTAAGGATTGCTGAGCAGGAGTCAAGACAACACATCCGTTAATGAGATTTTTAGCCCCTGTTTAAACGTCTAGAAGAGTATTCTCTTGTTCCATAATTTTGTTGGGATAAACTTGTATTAAACCTTATTTTCTACATCTATCCTGTGATGAATTTTATAAGTAAAAGAATGATTTGTTCAGTCTAGAATTTGTACGCTTTCATAGATTTTTAATTATAAATTTTAATTGTCTCTTTTCTTGAACATAGATGCCTGAGAGATTAGTCATTTGATCATTAACTGTGTAGTGTGGTCAATATTGTATGCATTTCATGTCATGCTACTGTGATCCATTAAGGACTTAGTGGTGCATGATCTGTTAGGTTAACCCGTTAAGGGTAATTTAATAGTTTAGGAATACATTTGCATGCATCCTTAAAGGCCGTTAAGAAATATGTGGTAGACTATTACCATATGGATAGTTCATTTATCCGTTAAGGAAGGTCATAAATATTAAGTGTTTCTAATCCGTCTAGAGAGTCAACCATTAATTAGAATTTGTGTATAATTATTTCTCTGAAGATGTATTAGTTTTATCCATCACCTTTATATTCATCTAGGCCCTAGTCATCAACAATCATCACTGTAATTATCATTCTAATTTATTTTGTTTCTGAAGAACTATCAATTCACAATCCTATATTTATCTCCTACTAACCTCTAAGATTAGATAGTTATATTAGTTCCTCATGGGATCGACAACCTTTACTATGTACACTTTATTACTTGAACGACTAGTGCACTTGCTAGCATATATTTGCATGTGTTTGCATTTTTCGCATCAAGTTTTTGTTGCCATTGCCAGAAAATTATTTTTTTACTATTCTAATTATGTTACTTTGAGATTATCTTTTATTTTATGTTATACTTGTGGCTGTGCATTTTTCAGGACTAATTCACAACATAAGCCATCAATTCTGGAGGAATCAAATCAAAGAAATTGGTGATTGACTTGAAGCTTGAGTCAATCATTGCACTTCGAACCAGATATTGGAAGATTCACCCGAGACTTATGGAGAGAAGTAGCAATGGCAGACCATCAGAACGCCGAACATATAGCAGACAATGAAGAAGAAGTCGAAATTACTATGAGGGATTATGTAGCGTCGAAGTACACCGACACTGAATTTGGAATCACGCTACAATCCATCAATGCCAATAATTTTGAGATCAATCCTGCCATAATGAGGATGATCCGATCATCACAATTCGATGGAGGATTCAACGAAAGCCCTCATGATCATTATGGATCATTTCCTGAACATATGCAACACTTTAAGTGCAATAATATCACAATGAATGCTGCTCGCCTATGGTTATTTCCTTTTTACTTACATGACAAAGCTTTCATTTGGCTAAAGACTTTACCTATAGGATCAATTACTACTTGGAGTCAACTTGTGGAGAAGTTTATGAACAAATATTGCGCACCTCAGAAAGCTACAAAGCTTAGGAATGAACTAAGATCCTTCAGACAGGATGAAGACGAGACATTGTTCGAGGCTTGGGATTGGTTTAAGGAACTCCTCGCTGGAGTGCCTGACAACCGGATTCCTCTATGGGAGCTTATGGAAGGCTTCTAAAATGGATTTTGCCAAAGTGACAAGGACAAGTTGGATGCCTCAGCTAGAGGCACAGTCATGGGCAAGAAGCGCCCTGATGAAATATATGAACTCATTGAAGTTGTAGCACTCGACTCGTCGAGAAAAGAGAACAATCAGAAATGAGCAGTCCACATCATGGCGAATGATGGAGTGGTGGCTCAGCTGGACTCACTCTACAAGAAGTTTAATATGTTCATTATTCTGGCCAATCCAAATGACACAAGCGGAGGACCAAGTGTAGAGCTCCCCAATAGAAATCACTCCAATGAAAAAATATTTGAAAATGCAAGTTTTGATTCCAACTCTTTTTTCTAGGAATCAACAATTAAATATTTTGAATAATCAATATGACTCTTTTAAAATGAAAAATGATGAATCCATAAATGAAATGGTTGTTAGATTCAATGATATTGTGAATGGCTTAGCCTCTTTGGACGTAGCAAGAACTAACCCTCAAAAGGTGAAAAAGTTTCTTAGGTCTCTTTCTCCAAAGTGGCACACAAAGAGGACGGTAATTGAAGAGAAGGACCTAAACAAGCTTGAGTTTGATGATCTTATAGGATGTCTTCTAACCTATGAGATAGGAGTCAAAGAAGAGCAAGAAGAATCGAGCACAAGCAAGAAGAAAAGTCTTGCATTAAAAGCTGTTGAAGTAAATGAAGTTAGTGACGAGATGAGTGATGATGAAGACCTTGATGAGAAGAAGCTCGCGTTCTATGCAAAGAAACTTGACAAATACCTTAAACTCTCGAAGCAAAAGAAATGGAATGTTCCATCTTGGAGGAGATCCTCAAACAAGAGTCAAGTTACATGTTTCGAGTGCAAGAAGGTCGGACATTACAAGAATGAATGTCCAAATATTGGAAAGAAGCAAAAAGGTGGAGAATCTTCAAAGAAGAAGAAGAAGGCTCTTCAAGCCACTTGGGATGAAAGTGAAGAGGAAGGAAGTCAACCATCAAATTCCTCAAGTGGAGATGAAGTTTATCTTTGTTTAATGGCAAATGAAGATGAGGTAAATTCTAACTCCTCTAGTGAGGATGAGTCTTTTGATATGCATGAGGAATTAAGAAATCTCATTAGAAAATATGGTGCACTGATGCGACTTTTTTGACCTATATCAAATCCTTGACAAAGACGCCAAAAACTTGATGCGTTCTAAATACACTAGCAAGCGCACTAGTCGTTCAAGTAATAAAGTCAAAAGAGTAAGGATGTCGAACCCACGAGGACTAATGTAACCTAGCCTTATCTAAATTCAAAAGTGACAAATAAAAGATTAATCTCAGTTCTGATTCAGAAAGCAAAAGATTAGAAAAGATAAAATATCAAAGATGAGGTCAGATGAGATCAAATAAAGTTGGAAGATTTAGGAACATCTTTCACCACTAAACCAGATTGAATTGGAATTGTTTTAATGATGGACTAAGGTTTGCTTAAGATGTGATCCTCTAAACAGATGCAATCACCTACCCTAGGTTCAAATTTGTTGAGGACGTTCAAGCGAATCCACCCAAACAATTCCTAATCTAAGATGCTTTAACAATGCAAAACTTATATTGTTGACCGCCTAAGCAAGTCCAATCAACAGACCACACAATCTGAATCTCCCGCGAGTAATCAGATTCAGATATGCAATGTTAAGACTTAGAATTCAAAGATCAATCCTCTCTAAATATCAAACCACAAATTCTATTACACTAAATAGTCAATAAAAGAAATCCATGATCATCACTGAGAAAGAACAACATCAAGGACAACATGCATATTCTAGAAGAAACAAATCACTAAGATTCAATCCAAAATAGGTTTCAAAAATTCCTAACAAAGATAACTAAAACAAGAAATAGTTCTTCCAAAAGAAAGAAATCAAACTATAGATCTCTGCATAAGATCTTCAATGTCTTGCTTTAACTTGGCCTCAGAAAGATCTGAAATCTGCTCAAGGCTTCAGGTAGATCTCTCTGGCTTCTTCTCTTCAAATTCGTCTCTCTATCCTCTGTAGAATTATATGAATATCTCTGTAATGTATATATGATAATCTGCCTCTGTTTTTCTCCTATTTATACCCTAGGGTTTCATAGGAATCTGCAGTAATCTCTCGATCCCGATCAATGGTTGTGATGAAATCCTCACAAAATATCTTCTGAATCCTCAGGAGTCTCTTTCAATCAAGTATCTAGAGTCCTGGATCGAATAGAAATCTTCTCGACCGTCAAATCTTATTGAATCCATGAATATATCAATCTGCGGTATCTTCTCATAGCCCATTACAAAATGTAACGGCCCGTAATGGCATGATTCTTTCTCTGGTCTTCATCCTCCACGGCCCGTGATGGATCATCACGGCCCGTAAATCGTGCACAAGCTGGTTTCTCCCGAGGTGATTTTCATACTTAGGGCCCGTGATGGATCATCACGGCCCGTAATACTTCGTTGTAGCTTCAGCATCGCTTCGGCATAGGTCATGATATGCTCTTACGCCTCGTCATATGTCACGTAACGCCTGTAACATTTGTAACGGCCCATTACGGGTTGGATTTTTGGGTTTTAAGCTTCGACAAGGGTCGTAACGTCAGCGTCGCGGTCGTGACCTCCTTCGTTACGGCCCATTATAGTCCATAACGGTCGTGATATTTGAATTGAACTTGCATTGGCTGCTGGATAGATCGTGATGGGCGTAATGGCTCGTGATATCTGAAATTGGTGCTTTTATACCTCCATCACAGCCCGTGATGACTTGTCACGGCCCATGATGAGCACTGGAAATCGATTTCCTCTCGATAAATGCGCGCTTTTGTGAGTTGATTCCAGTCCTTGGCCTTTTTAGTGGATTTCCTACAAAATAATCACAAACAAGAGTAGAATCACGACTCGAAATAATATAAGCAAATAAAGAATAAAATAGATGCATGCGATGCCAAAATGACTCAAAATTATTCCTAATGCAGGTCCTAAAATATGTTATAAAATGCATGCATCAAATACCCCCAAGCTTAAGATCTTGCTTGTCCTCAAGCAAGCACAAAGGNAGGCTATCACTTTCAAGGCTGAAGAAATAAGAATATAAAAATTTGAGCAGGACTATCGTCTAAAAATTCATAGTTATAAGTAACAAGACTCAAGTTATAGTATTCAAGTAAACAGAGTAGCAATTGAATTTCATAGATCTAAAAGACGTCCTTGAGTTTGACAAGAGAGACAATAAGATGTTAGCAAGGGATAATAAGATGTATTTTTGGATTTTTTAAATTTTTTATTTTTTTTTGGAATTTTTGATAATATTAATGCAGTAAAAGAAAATAAATGAAAAATGCAAAACCCAAGCAACTATGATGCATGAGAATGCAACTACCCCCAAGTTTAAACCGAACATTGTCCTCAGTGTTTAGGCCTAACCGAAGGGAGGTAAACAAAATGCATGAAAAGAACTAAAAATGACTCGAGAAAGAAGAAAAGAACAGACACGACCTGATCTACTCCTGTGGCGGTGATGGCTAAGGGTGCTGGTAGAATAGTCGTGCCTCGTATTGTCTGGTCTATATGATAATCATATATGCGTCAGACCATAATCACCATCCTCTCCAAATGATTGCGGAAGTCTCCCTGCATAGAAGTTATAGATTGGAATACTTATGTTACCTGCACAGTTGATGGATTCACAATCTTGTTGGGAGCTCTTTTAACTCGCCATGATGTTCACGGGCCGTTACATGTGGTTACGAGCCGTGAAGGAATGGATCCCGGGCGTGACGAGCTGTAAAGGCTAAGGCAGGACCAGCAGAATCAGAAATGCAGATTATCACGGGCCGTGAAAAGTGATTAGGACCGGTGAGATGAGGTATTGCAGTGCGTGATGGTTGTTGCGGGGCGTGAAGGTTGCGGGGTCAGCATGCAAAGCTGATGGCTGGTGATAATGTTCATCACAGCCCGTTATAAGCTGTAACGACCGGTAAGTCTGGTGAAAGCATGGTAGCTCATCTGGATATGTTGACTTACGGGACGTGATAAAATCTTACGGCCCGTGACAGTTGATCACGGTGTTATAAGATGGTCGTGATGAATTTTCACGGGTCGTGGGTCGGGTATTTTTTAGGTGGAGATTCTTCCAAATGTGACTTACGGCCCGTGACAGAATGTCACGACCCGTGATGGTTTGCTGGAGACGCTACTGTAAAAGCCGTGATGGAAATCACGGCTCGTTAGGTCAAATCAGATGTCTCGGCTTCAGTGTTACGACTCGTGATAAGGTGTCACGCCCAGTGATGATACGCTGCTGCAATGTTGCTGGCCATGATGATCTATAGTGGGGTGTGACTTTGGATATCACAGCCTGTTATAGGGCGTCACGGCCCGTGACATGAGAGGCGGGCAGGTGCTAAGGCTCAGAATATGACCAAGGCAACCAGACGCCTTGGTGACAACCAGGACTAGGATGAATTGATGACTGTAATTGTGTTGAAGAAAGACACTTGTTGGAGATTGCTTGCTTGTGTTATGGTTAGAAGTTCCTGAAATATTCTTCGATGTGTTTGATAGCTCTCCTTTATGCTCAGACTTGTCTCCTTTCTTCACCTAGGACCTGGTCATAACAAAACTTGAAAAAAAATTTGTGAGAGATCCTAAAACAAATGACCTAATTAAACCAAATGAAAACTAAAATAAATGTGAGAGAATTGGGTTGCCTCCCAACAAGCGCATTTATTTAACGTCGTAGGCTAGACGCCTCTAATTGATGCTTAATTTTGAGAATGAGGAGAATTGCGAGTGATGATACATCCAATTGTTTCCAGCTTATGGTAACCTTCTGTAGAGATTTTTGCTTTGCCCTTGTTTTGAATTTTCAGATTATCTAGCTGATTTGGAGTTGGGCTTTTTGGTTGTCATTGCTTGGATGAACTTGGTGCATCTGACTTTGGTAATGATGGTGGTGCTGGTGATGACAATGCAGATGGTGTTCCTCTCTCCTGTGGTGGTGGTGGTGGATGAATAGGAGCTGAAGCTGTAATGATTGGAATTTCTAAAGGTGAGCTCCTCCTTTGGACTCTTCCATCCTCAATAATGTATTCGTTGTCTCCTTTACTCTCCACTAAGTAGTCCATCTCTGCTGATATTGTCTCCTAGGTCTCCACCTTCTTTGATAAATGTTCTGTTGGTGGCATGGACATATGATCGTTGGTGATCCCTCAGCAGCTCCTTGAGATGCAGCAATTTGAGAAGACAACTGTGCAACTTGCTTCTCTAATGCTTGAAATGTTGACTCCATGTGTTCAATTTTTAGTTGAATTTCTGCTGGCTGGGGAGGAGGAAGATCGTGATCTACTTTGTTGTGGTCTTTTAGTTGAGTCAATTGGGTCTCCAAGTTGTTGATCAGCTGGTCTTGCTGGGCAAATTTTTGATGAATTGTTGATACAACTTGACTAAGCATGTCCTCCAACTTGACCCTCGACTCTATTGACGATTTGAGGACACCACCTGTCTCTGCATTGTGTCCTTTGATTTCTGAAATCTGATTCTCCATGCTTTTGATATACTCTTCTTGCATAGAGACTTTCTGCACCAGCATGCCCACCATATGTGCCAGCAT
>LTAE01006354.1:1823-18433 GCA_001647135.1 Pontederia paniculata
CGTGCCATTGCTGTCACGGTCGTGAAATGCGTTCTCACGGTCATGACCATTGCAGTCACGGTCGTGATAACCCTATTACGGCCGTGACGACGCAGAAACGTAATCCATCATTTATATTTTGCAGTATTAAATCTAAAGTATTTCTAGGGTTAAATCCATATTTAAAACTTCTTATTAACAGGAACCCTAACATGCAATTTATTCAACATGAACATATTTATCTAAAGGGATCCGCCTATTTACATACCGAATCCTATAGGGTTGTTCTTGATCCCTGACTTCGTCCTCTTGATCTCCTCTACTGCTCCTTGTCTCTTTCAAGTTCTCCTAATATCTGGACATAACCCTAGGATGAGAGAAGGGAGAGAGGAAGAAAGAGAGGGGAAGAGAAGAGAAAACCTTACCTAAAACCTGGTGGGAGAGGAGAGGAGGATGCTACGTTGCCTTGACCAAAAGTTGCCTTGACCAAAAGAATGAAATTCCTCTCCTCTCATGTCTATTTATAGGGATGGTGATTGAGGTTTTCTAGTTTACCTCAAACTCTAATTCAAATTTGAATTCTGAGTTTTAATCTAACTAATCAATCTTAACTAATTTTAATTTAAATTTCGGAATTACTCTGGTTAAAAAATATTATTATTTAATTAAAATCAAGCTGTCACTTGGCAGATTTCAACACGGGCCGTGTTGCGCCAACACAGGCCGTGTTGAGCCAACACATGCCATGTTGGTCTGTCCCAACACGGGCCGTGTTGAGCTAACACGGGCCATGTTGAGTTGTGGTGTTACATTTGGACTTTATTCAGTTAAAAGCCCATACCAAGTTTTAAGGGTTTATAATTAAACTACTATAGTTAAGTTGTACACATTGGTTGTCTTCGATAGTTCTTATGTGGCATGAGTGGTAGCATGTCCCATGCCTTTAGTTTGCATCATTGACATGAGAAATGAGAGAAACTCCTCTCTCTCGCTATACCAACTTGTCTTTTTTACTTTTCTCTACCTAATGACCAAAATATCATTGATTAGTTTCAAATTTACGTGAATTACCTTTATAATTTTAGAACATTATATGAAAGTCATATTTTTTATGAGAATGTAATTATCTAGGTGCCCTTCTTCTTTTTCTCTCTTTTTTTTGAAATTTATCAATAAAATAAAAGAAAATAAAACTAGATATGTTTGTGATAACATTCTATAACCATGAACACTATTTTGTGTATACAAAAGGTAAAATAATAAAACAGAATAAAATAAATCTTAAAAGCAAAATAAAATTCTTTAATCAAAATTTGACTTTGTGACGTTAGAAGCTCAAACTATATCTACTAGTTAAACCTCATGAGGCCAATGATACAAATTATAACTTTATAATAACAATATAATTATAAAAAAATAAAGAACTATATATTGCTAAATTAATGTATTTTACCATTGCTCTCTTAGAAATTTCATGTTCTGAAAACTTTGTATAAACACATTGTAATGGTATCAACTACATCTCTCTATTCAACATTTTCATTAAAAAATCTTACATTCAAATTTATTAACTAATTATGTTATCTGAAATTAAATATGCAACAATTGGCCAACCGTTTTTCATGTACTTAAAAGTTATAATTTAAATTTAGTTAACAAAATAAATTGGTTAAACTTTAAGAAACGATAAAGTTATAAAAAGTGTTAATTATATTTGTGTTTTGGATGGTAAACAAATATCAGCAATTATATTTCACAAAAATATAAATTAAAGAGTCATGACAGAGATTCACAAAAAAAACTCGGAAGAATTTATTAATACTTGAGAATTTAGGATCCAATGCTTCTCTTTTATAGAAGAATCTTAAAGTTTCTTTTTGTTTTGGAAGGTAAATATTATAAAAAAAATGAAGAAAGTGAGTCCGCCTGTATGCCCGCTATGCTCGAATGTGTTTTGCGTGGTCCACTGGCTAATAAATCAAATAATGAAATATTTTCCCAAAAGTTACATAAGAAATTAAATTAAAAAAAGACAACGAAAGCTCAAAATGAGAATGGAACTGTTCATGATAATTATAAAATCTTGATAGTATTCGGATAATTAAACTATACTGTTTGCATTTTTAATGAAAAAATTGGCCTGGCATTGGGTAGTATCTATTTTTTTTATTTGAAGCCTAATCCAAGTTACTGCATCACCCTATCTTGAAAAGTAAACCAAAATGTGAGCATATTAGGATGTAAACAATCCAACTTTTAGACAGTTTTTTTTCTGTTTTGATGAAATTATTTTTTAAAAAAATAAGTTCTTTGACTTTTAGTATTTAGTAATCATAAAAGACTCAATCAACTAAAAAATATTTTTAATTAATACAAAAAAAGTATGTTAAAAATAAATTTTCTTTTACTAATTTATCGTTTTTATATTTTGAAATTTTTTTCTCCTATACTTAAAATCATCTTTCAAATATATAAAATTTTCTTTCTAAAATTTACTTGTTTACTTGTAAAATAAAGGGGGAACCTTATCCAATTTGGTAACAGATATTCTTAAGTTAAGAAAATAGGAAGGTTTACTTTGGCACGTGCAATCACAAGCGCTAGTGATGTCGGACGCAACAATTAAGGTATCAAATTGCTCATCAAAATAATAAAACAAAAAGAGAAAAAAAAAGAAGAAAAGGATCCCAACGTTGCTTGCACCTTCGGTCTCTCTTTTCCCCCTCACAAATCAATTCCACTTCTTTTTGCATTCTTATTTCTTAACTACAACAACAGCCCAAAAAAAAAAGGAAAAATATCGAGTCAACAACAAAAGCGACCACAAACGAGAGGAAGAAGAAGAAAGGGAAGCAGGAATTCGCACAGCAACGACCAACGCAGCAAGCGGAGGGAGGACGAAGCCGCGCGGCTCCAGATAAGATTTCGTCTCTCTCCTCCATGAGCACTGCTGACCAAAGAGCTTGTAGCCCTTAAACCAATCCCCCCTCCCCTCCCTCCATTAGCGCCGCCGGGGAGGCATCGAGGCTTCCTTCCCGTCCGCCGTCGCCATGACGGCGCTCCAGGCCTCGCTCCTCCTCCTCCTCCGCCCCGTCCCCTCCCGGCCCTCGCCTACCCGCTCTTGCCGCCCCCGTCTCGTCGCCGGCCGGCCCTCGATCTCGTCTCATTACCACAAGTCCGGCAGCCAAGGGCGCCGCATCCCTCTCCACCGTCGCAGCGCATTGCCTTCGGAGGACGCGGAGCCGCTTCCCTCCGGGAATCCGGGGCTCCTGGGCTCTGAAGCAGCTGAGGTCCCCGTGATTGCGGTGGAAGTCGGCGAAGACGGACCGAAGGAGGGGGCCGAGGCCGCCGTGGAGGTGGACCGTGTCGGAAACGGTGCTCCGGCGGGCGCGGAGACTGGAGGAATGGGGGTGCCCAATGGGTCGGCAAATAGATTGGCGGTCCCGGTGCTTCTGATGGGAATGCTGGCGTCGGCCAAGAAGGGCTTGGACAGACTGGCGATGTCGGAGTGGTTGAGCTGGTGGCCCTTCTGGAAGCAGGAGAAGAGGCTCGAGCTGTTGATTGCCGAAGCAGATGCCGATCCCACGAACGCCATAAAGCAGAGCGCTCTGCTCGCAGAGCTCAACAAATACAGGTGTGGCGGACACGGCAATATCTTTTTGTTTTGGGTGAAATTTACGTTTGTGCTTATGCTCTATGCTATTAGTACCATTCTTGGTTTTCTGGTCATTTGCATCATCTGGTTACAGTATTCTGCTAAATGATACAACCTTTTGAACATCTATGTAAGTAGAATTCCATCAACAGTCCCCTAGAATTTATTAGAGGATGTATAACCGTGAAGGAACAGAGAGGCTTTGGAGTGTATGCCTTTTCTTCTTTCCACAGAGATGATCTCTTCCATAAATATGTAGCAAAGACGGTTCTCTCTAAATAAGTTGTTATGAAGGTGGTGATTTGCCAACATTCTTTATGTAGGAAACTTCCCACTAATCACCACATTCCACAACACAGGGTACTGATTCTCTTTCTTGCACTCAGATAGAATTGTGTATAAGATTTCGACTCTGATAGCATTGAGAATAAATAGAGTAGATTAGACCATTACATTGGAATTCCCAGGTAGTATACTTCTTTCCAGATTGTTTATAATCTCAATATCTCATATATTTGGAGGCAAAGGTTATCTTTGACAATTTCAAAAGATCGTTCTCTAAAAAATCTCAAATGATAGTATTTCAAGTAGTATGTGCTGGAGAATACTATTCTCAACTTCTATAAGCATTTAATTTTTCTTTCAAGTTATTCCCAAATAAAATCGTTGACCATTAGTCAAGCCATTAGCAAGTATACAAATCATTACTAGTGCTAAATAGAACCAAATTGAAGAGTAAAGTTAGCTAAACCTAATTTCGTCTACCTCAGGATGAAATTGATATGCTAGTTTGCTTGGGGTTTAGTTGATGCGAGAATTTAAATTGCACAAAGAATCAGTTATAGTGTAAATCTTCTCTTCTTTTGCTGATCTGTGTATCTATAATACTTTACAGTCCCGAAATGGTCATCAAACGTTTTGAACAAAGAAATCATGCAGTAGATAGCAAAGGAGTTGCAGAATATATTCGAGCACTTGTTGTAACCAATGCTATTACAGAATATCTTCCAGATGAAGAATCTGGGAAGGCCTCAAGCCTTCCTTCACTGGTATTACTAAGTTTTCTTTATGCTACTTTAGTGTACCCATAATCTGCCTAGTTTAACTTATTGAGTCTTACATTTTCTTCATTTTCTTACGTATGTAGTCATCCTGCTATATATAGAGATATGGGGGTGTACATGAGGGACAAAAACTGTATGTGGTGCCTTTCCCTTTTCTTTTTTCAACTCACTGGGATGTAGTCATCCTGTTATATTTTCTGGAAATATGAACAAAATCTTCCTTGGCACTGTTGTACGTTGAGTCTTTTTCCTTTTCATTTATCAACTCATAACCTCCATACAAATGCTACGAGTTCGATCCATGTGGTTTCACATTTTACAGTACAATATGAGTGCAAGAATTCACTATTCTTGACCAAATTAATCCAAATATTAACTAGTTTTTCCGAAAACAAAAATCTAGTTGAAAATTCTTTTGATAGATTGAAAGGATGGTTAACCAGAATTCTTAACTATCCAGGTTATCTTTCATTAATAATTGTCATGAAGTACAAATTACAGGTTATAATTGTAAGGCACCATGCATTTCACAATGTTGCCCAGCAGCTTTAAAGCGTGTTTGGCCATTCTCTCGTTAGAGTCCTTGCGTGGGCCCAGATGTTCTCCGCATAGCTTCGTGCGTCCTGAAAGATCACTTGATTTCTCTGCAGACATATCACCCACATTATTGCGAATATTAGAGTTCTATCACTCCGGGATCTCTATGTATGGGTGTTAGTCCCTGTTCCACTGCATCTGAAAGAGAGCAGGAATTCATCTTTGTTATAGATGTTGACCCAGCCAATGTGGAAAGGTTCCACATCTCCCTGGAGGTACCGCAGTTGAAAAAGAGATTGTTCGAGTTTTCCTCGTCATAATTGTGTATCCCTTTATGCTCCTTTCTCCATGTCACTGATGTGTCAACCTAGATTTTTGTACAATGGTTGGAAAAGTGGAGCATACCTCTTAGCCATCTAATTATTAATTTCTGAAGAGAGTTCAACATTGTGACATGTAAGAAAGTCCTCGTCCTTTGGTAATAGATATTTTATCCAGTCCTTTTCTTTTGTGAAGAGACTTCTCTGTTGTATAAACTTTGTGTCTTTCCTGATAACCTTGCTCTTTGTTTCTTTTTCACTCCTTGGAATAGAAGTGTGAAAGAAATAGGGTAAATAATGTTGCATTATCTATTTGCAGTATATTTCCTTTATCTTAATAATCCATGCTAGTTACTTCTAAGCATTAGGAGCACTTCAATCATTTTTCAAGTTCTAGTTACTGTTTTTTTTTTTTGGGAAAGAAGGTTCCGGTTACTAGGAGTTTGTAGTAGTAGTGTGCTACAATGATAAACTTCTGACTCTTCCTTAAAATATTTGATGTCAGTAGTTGCAAGAGTTAAAGCAGCGTGCATCTGGCAATGAGAATGATACACCTTTGAATCCTGGAATGTCAGAGAAGCAGCCATTACATGTTGTTATGGTGATTACTAACAAGCCGCTTGTGTTTCTTTTGTCCTTTTCTTTCACTTCTATATCTATTAGGCTAACACTTTTCTGCAGGTTAAGTTTAAACTCGTTTTATATGTCTTCCATGTCAGGTTGAACCGAAAACATCAAAAAGATCTTCTCGGTTTGCTCAAGAGCTACTCTCAACCATCTTGTTCACGGTTGCTGTTGGGCTGATGTGGTATTATAATATTGTCAATGTTCATGGAAGTATTTTTCTATTTCAGAATAGGATGATGACATATTTTTCAAGGAAATTATTTTTAGAAAGAAATGGAAGAATCTGGAGTTATTTAGTGGAAAATAACTAGCACAGGATCACTTATTTTAGTGGATCTTGATCTACTTTCTGCTACTTTTGGCTGGTAGGGCACTTGGTGCAGCTGCATTACAAAAATATGCTGGTAGCATAGGTGGTATAGGAGCATCTGGTGTTGGTAGTAGTGCTGCATATTCCCCAAAGGAGTTGAACAAAGAAATTACGCCAGAAAAGGTATTACTGTTTTTGGACATCTGCCTTTCTTTACATTTCTTGCTTTCCTGAATCTGTGCATGTGTTTCTTAATATGGGTTGTAAATCTTTTCTTGTATATCTTAAATCCCATAGATTTTACAGTGCAGTGATATTATTAATATCGCTTTATTTACCTCCTAGTATGTGAGAATCTTTTGTCTCTAATTTCTTTTGAACCACTCTATTGTTCATTGTTTTTTAAGTGAAATCCTTGGCAACCATCACTACTTCGGCTGATGGTTTTCTGAAATTAAAATATGCAGTTATGCATGTTTAAAGTTTTTTGATTTTTTTAAGAGGGTTTTTACTCTCTCCTCTAAGATTAAAAAAAGTAGCTCTTTGAAGACTCATCTAATCATGTCTTACTTGAGAGGAACTCTCGAGGAACTATCATTATTAATGCTTCGGGAAATTTCATGAACTGCAGAATGAGTTTCGTTAAGGGTAATAGTTTCTTTATGCAATGTCAAAAAATCCCTCTTTTCTCTCAGGCTTCTCAAATCTTCCATTTCTTTTTCAAGTCACATGCAATATAGTCTTAATGCATACTTTAGCTAATATATTTTGATATTCTCTTTGTCAGAAAAAAATAGATATTTCTAGGGAAAAGCCTTCTATTTAACCATAAAGCTGGTCAAAGAGAACAGGTAGATAAAATATATGCTATACCACACGATAATGATGCATGTTCTCATTCCACTTTAATACAATTTAAAGAGAACAAACTACCTTTAGTTATGCTAATCAATTCCTTGTAGAGTTTCGATATGTCGTGCGACAATTTTTTTCTGCTCAATAGTTAGTATCTGATGACATAGATGTCCGATTTTTTTTGCTTGGGACTGCAGCCTACAGGCGTTGCATCTGTAATTTGTAAAACCAATACTTTGTATTCTTTTACAATTTTGTTCTGAAATATTGTGATAGACACATGTACCTTTCATAGTTCTAACGCAAGTGGATGGCTACCCAACTTTTGTCCCGTCCTCTCCCCCCCTCAATAAACTAATAAATAAAACCAATACCAACTATAGTACTGAGGATCAGTTATAAGCTATGCAGTTTCAGGAGATCAGAATTTTGTATTCGAACTTCTGATGTGAAGTGCTTTTGTTTTGCGGAGTTCCACTTTGGTGCTGATAACTTCTGTTAACGTTGTCCAGAATGTTAAAACATTCAAGGATGTCAAAGGTTGTGATGATGCAAAGCAGGAGCTTGAAGAAGTAGTTGAGTACCTTAAAAATCCATCAAAGTTCACTCGCCTTGGTGGGAAGTTACCAAAGGTTTGTGCAATTTCCATGCTCTGATATTATCCTAGTTGCTTCATGTAAATTTTGTTTACATTTAAACAGAATTTGCTAGGTCTTTTATTTTAGCTATAAAATACCTAATCTGCTTCAAGGTATTGTGTTTGAGATGTTCCCATGTAATTATCGCATAAAAGTTGTATTCAGAAAGTCATAGAATTATCTTGCAAGTTTTCACTTTAAGAGCAAGAATGTTAGTGACTTGGCAATCATTCTACTTCCTTCCTGTTTATATTGATATATCTGGAGTCTCTTTGAAGTACATAAAAGAAGTACACATTATTTGCTGCTGGTGAACCAAAGCAACATAGTGATCTGTTCGCTACTCTATTTTTATGCTTGTTTTGCACTCTTTGCATACTTATTAAGCCACCAAATTGGAAATATGTATTTCATTTTATGTCCTTTCATAGGGAATTCTTTTAACCGGTGCACCTGGAACAGGGAAGACTTTGCTTGCTAAGGTATGGACATACTACACGAAATCATATTTTTGTCTACTTGCCTATACATGTTGGCCATGATCATAATTGTACAATTTATGTACAATTTCTTTGAATTATGGCATAAAGTTCTAATACTTTTTCTTTTTTTGTTCTTAAGATGGTTAAACAATTAGTTTTTTTGGTTTGCCAAAATTTATGTGCCAATGGGGTATACCTGGAAACCTTTCTCCAAAAGCGTGTGAAATTAATGAACCGGTTAAATTGGGTGGAAAAAAAAGTAGAGAATGGCTTTTATTCTGCCAAATAATATATTCCTGATTTTTCTCAAGGTAACAGGACAAACTCAAGGTTTATGATATAATATTATCCTTCCATTTTTTGGAAGTGTTGTTAATCTCAACTATACATAATTTCTATAGTTATCAAAGAATAATATTTTCACAATTGTCAATTATTCTTATCTTCTTCAGTTTCCTAATTTTAAATTTCAATTATCCTTATGAGGAAAATGAAGGCTGTAGTACACTTCATATACTTCAGTTTTTTTTTTTTTTTGAGAAGATATACTTCAGTTTTAATTCATAAGACATGTTGGTGCATGGTCATTGCATTGATCTGTTGACTCAAATGATACATAAGGATAGAGAGATTAATTGTGGTCAACAACAACTTGAATCACAATTGAACCCACTATCTTTTGAACAAGTCAAACACACTATTTAATTCATAAAGACTAATCTGACAGCCAAAATTGGTGTACTACAGTCGGGTGTAGTATGGGAGTGCATTACACCCCATTTTCCTATATCCTTCTCTTCAGAAATTTGTTTCAAGTGTTGCTTGTCAACCGATTATATTCTTAGGTATGCATGTGAGTCTTTGGTAATTTACCCAGCTCCTATGTTTTGTTTCCACTCTACTAGATGCCTATTCCCTTTTAAATAATTGCAATGAATTTTTATTTGATAGGCAATAACATGTTTTTCAAGCTTTATGGCTACAAATGTTTTCTTGCAGGCAATTGCTGGAGAAGCTGGTGTACCTTTCTTCTATAGAGCAGGTTCTGAATTTGAGGAAATGTAAGTTTATGTTTCCGACAATAGATGTTTATTCTGAATCCTCATCTTATGTGAGATTATGGTTCCAATAACTCAGAACAATCACTTCCCTTTGTATCTCCTGTAGTATTTGTTTTTCGTCAATTAATCATCAGAATATAGCATTACTCAACAATGCTTTGTTTCCTGCAGTAGAAGTTATTTTTTCAATTGGCTTAAACAATACTCTATGTTGTTTTAGCTGTCAGGATTCATGTTTTCTTAAATTTGCATGTTGTGTTTGTATGTTAATTTTCATTATCTTTGCTTTTCATTTGTTATTTTGAGGCACTATTTTTGTCCAGTTCTTCTATTTTGTAGCTCACAGTTTGATAGATTAGTAAGTGCCTTATTGCATTGCCCATTTGTTAGTTACATGCACCATCAACTCTATTCCTAAATTACTGTTACTACCTTTGTTGATTGATCTCTTCAAAATTTAATTTTATTTCACATTATACAATAGTAGATGATTACGTGTTCAGTGCATCTTGCATTTCATGCCAGGTTTGTAGGAGTTGGTGCTCGGCGTGTGAGATCCTTGTTTCAAGCTGCTAAAAAGAAGGTAAGTAATAGAGATTGTGCATTTTTTTAGAAAGACTAGAGGCTATGCATTGTCATCCCAATTAATTTCAAAGTTGTGTCAAATATTCCAAACTAGGGCTGTACATGGTGTTCTATGAGGTCTTCCAAATCAAGAGAAGTTGTTTACCATCAAAAGGCAACGTGATGCTTCTATCTAGGAGATGACACTTATTTTCCTTGTTTAGTTCTAGAAATTGATAATGGCTCCAGAGTTCTGGGTCCTCAATGTTTAAATATTTTTTTCCCTGACAGGGCCATGGAGTCTAACCAAAACCTTTACTAGGATTAAATTAAGACTTCAGCAACTTTACCCAACAAATCATTTCCACACTGAAACTCTACGCTTATGATTAATTTAATTTTTTTCATCAAAAAATTAGTCTTCAAATGGGAACTTAGGTTCTTGGCTTTGATTAGAATTTCCGTGCCTCCAGAACAAGTTTGACATAGGATTAAGTCTCTCTTCTGTCCATAATTGATGTGCCATTTATCGATAGTTTAAGAGCATGGTTGTGAACTGTAATACGGTTGCAACCAGTTGTTAAAATAAGTGAATATTGATGGAATTCAAGGGGTTGCATGCCTCACAATATTTATGAGGGGCCTAAACCAAAACTTTAAAGATTTAATGAACTTAACTTCTTGCAAGTGATGTGATCTTTGACTTGCGTTTGACTATCATGAAGGAAACATATTATGATTTTTGAGTTTTTCTTATTCGCAGGCACCTTGTATCATTTTCATTGATGAAATAGATGCAGTGGGTTCCACCAGAAAAAAGTGGGAAGGACATACGAAGAAGACGTTGCATCAATTGCTTGTTGAAATGGATGGGTTTGAGCAGAATGAGGTGTGCGATAAAGAAGATTTTCTCTCAATTGTGTCACATCAACATCTTTTAAAGTGCCTTTATGTTATATCCAGGGAATAATATTGATGGCTGCGACAAATTTGCCTGATATATTGGATCCAGCCTTAACACGGCCTGGTAGATTTGACAGACATGTAAGTGCTATTAGCTTTCATTTGACATCAATACTCTAATTGTGTCTGAATTCTGATTGCTCGTGCATGGATAATTTGAAATACCTAGATGTGTTTTCAGTGACAGTTTAAAGAGGATTGTTCATATAATTCTTGAAAAATACGTTGATGCTGCCATGCTGGTTTATTGTCTGACATTTTGCTTCTAGGTATGTTATCGTGATTTAGACTCAAAATATTAATAATCTTTGCTTCTAGATTGTTGTTTCAAGCCCGGATGCACGTGGACGACAAGAGATTCTTGAGCTGTACTTGCAAGACAAGCCATTGGCTGACGATATAGATGTTAAAGCAATCGCTCGTGGTACTCCTGGCTTCAACGGTGCAGGTTTGATTTCAGGCTTTGGCTGGTTAATTCTGATTTTGGCTTTCTTAATAATTTTCATAATCTTCACATAAGTTTGCTCTTCAAATTTAGCAAGAATATAACCAACTTTTAACTGCTCAGATCTCGCAAACTTGGTGAACACTGCAGCGATTAAGGCTGCAGTAGACGGTGCTGAAAAGATAACTGCTGCACAATTAGAATATGCAAAGGATAGGATAATCATGGGCACAGAGCGAAAGACCATGTTCATATCTGAAGACTCAAAGAAGGTGACAAGGCATCAACATGCTTCCTTTGTTCACTTTGTACTGGTTTGTTTGTAATACTTTTTTCATAAACTAACAGCTGCTGGTATGTTTCTCTATTCAGCTTACTGCTTACCATGAAAGTGGTCATGCTATTGTGGCCCTTAATACCGATGGTGCTCATCCCATTCATAAAGCAACCATTATGCCTCGCGGGTCTGCACTAGGGATGGTCACTCAACTTCCTTCTCAAGACGAAACATCTGTTAGCAAGAAGCAGCTATTAGCACGACTTGATGTGTGCATGGGTGGAAGGGTTGCAGAAGAGCTCATCTTTGGTGAAGAGAGTATTACAACTGGTGCTAGCAGCGATCTCCACACAGCTACAGAACTAGCACACTATATGGTAACATTGCATGTCTAGTCAAAATGTTTTCTTGAAATAATATTTAGTTGAAATGTTGTGATAACTACATTGATCTTAACTATGAAATTTGTGCAGGTGTCAACCTGTGGAATGAGTGACGCCATCGGTCCAGTCTATGTCAAGGAGCGACCTGGTTCTGAGATGCAGTCGCGTATAGACGCAGAAGTATGCTTTATAGTTCGAAATTCTGTTGTCGTTCAGGAAGTTGAATTTTCTTTATGACTATTGCTTATTGCAGGTGGTCAAGCTCTTAAGAGAAGCATATGATCGAGTTAAACGATTACTAAAGACGGTATGTATTCAATGAACATGTTATATTTCAACATCATCATGAGGATATGGCACCAATTGTCTCTTTACAAAATTTATAAAGAAATCTGAATCAATAGGTGCAAGGCAATTCCAATGAAAAAATTAGACAAACTGTTTGGCTGCTATTTTTTCCTTAAAATGCTTTTTAGCTGCTATTGTTCAAATATCAGCTAGCTGTTTTATGTCTTTCTTGCCTCCAGGCTTCGATTTATGAAAGAAATAGTGGTCCTACAGACAAAATGATTCAGAAAATACAATTCCTCTCAAACAGTTGTGTAGTTTGTTGCTTGTATTCAAAATTATGAATTAAACTAGTATGAAATGGCGAGGCAAACACAATAAGGATGGAGAGATTCGATCCCAAAAACTATATTTATTCCATTCATTTGAACATCGTGACATTATAGTGGAAACATGCTGACACAATATCTTTCATAAATTTGAACTCTTGATGTAGTTTCAAACGTGTAATTGAATTTATTAATTCAGCCACAAAAGTGTAGGTGAATAATATGCATGTGCTGTGTTGTTCTTGGCTTCTAGGTACATATTTGTGTATCCAGTGACATTACATTAAAAGAACAAAAGATAGACAATTAAATATGATATGTAGACATGTAGAGGAATATATCAAATTAATAAAAAGTAGACAATTACCTACCCAGTATGAGAAAAGAAAAAAGGATATATCAATCTATTTGTTTGGCAACACAGTTCTATGAGGAACATTATAATTTTGTTGGCATGCTATCTGAATCTAATTTGTAGTATAAATCTAGGTAATCCATTATATACTTTGCTGTCGTTTTTTTCCTTATGTAATTTCCTTTTTCTGTGTGTCAGGCCATGACAACTTTTAATCTTTCTATTATGTCATTTCTACTCTTCTTTGCAGCATGAGAATGCATTACATGCATTAGCCAATGCACTTCTCGAGTATGAAACACTCAGCGCAGAAGAGATAAAAAAGACCATCAGCCCTTATCAAGAAATCCAACTTTCTGAACAGCAAGAGGAACTTGCATTGATTTGAATGTTGTCCTGGCATGTTCCAAGTCGTCACTCACCATACAGCAGTGTACAGTCGGAATCACAAGGAAAAGTGAAGTAGCATGTATTTGTCGGCTTGACACAATTAGTGGCAGAGGATGAAGGAAATAGTATACTACTCTGGTCCTGATGTGAAGATTCATCTAGGCATCTATGATCTACCATTGATGACAAATCATAATGGAGGTGGTAAAGACAATAAAGGTGATACTAGTGGTTATTGGTGAAAAATTAAGAAAGCTTTTAACTCCATAATTTCATCAGGTGGAAATTCCTGACTGCTTCCCTTAAAAAAAATTCCCGACTTCAGAGTTCAGGTCAGCATTTTCTGCTACACTAGCTTGTAAGAGATGCAAAAATGAAGGAATAGCTCAGTAGTCATATGACTAGCTGAGACGACACTATTTAATATAACCTATCAGATTTTGTTTGGGTTGTTAATTATTAGGAATTACTATTTAAAATGTGTTTCGGATGTCAAATTGATCTCAGATCGACAAAGATGAGATATTGTTGCCCGAATGTATTTCGATGACATCCCCTCCGGTTGTTATTCTCCATAATTCTGTATACTAACACTTGTTAGTTCACATACATCTGATGATTAGATTAATTACCCCTTTCGTACCTAGCAAACAAATATTCTTTTGTACTTTTTGTTATACATTTTGAGAGTTGAGATTTACATCAATGGGTGATTCTTTGGGTTTCAAAATAGATGGCTGATGTGCTAACTCTGCAATATCCTTGCTGATGTTGCCCAAAAGTCTATGCTATCCGTCAACATTCTTTTGTACTTAATGGAAAAAAATAGCTTACGGAATGCTTGCTTTCTTATTCTAGTGAGATAAACAATGAAGAACACAGATGTGCAACTATTCTTAGCATTGATTGATTGGGAAGCATATCTAATTAGAGCATGATAAAGCTGATCGATTTTTGTTTGGAGGCTTTAAAAAAATGAACCGTCATTGAGAAAAAGTAGGTTCATTAAGGGGGCACTAGGAGACACACGGATTCTTCTTAACGTCCTAATAATATACACAAATGCTTGAACAAGCATGTCACTCAAGCTTATGTTTAACATGGAGAAAAGGGCTATTAGATCGTGTCAAAGCAGTAATGAGTTTTTTTTTCTCTGGAGGAGGTGTCATTCAATAAGCTTAGAAATATTAAACTTTACTACGAAAATACCTATACAATTTTATATATTTTAATAGTTTTCGATTAACTCACATCCAAAATATATTAAAACTTCAAAAAATATTAAAGTCAAATTCTAAAAACTTTTAAATTTTTATCAGTGATGATCTGCTCAATTTTTATTCTACAGGAGGGAACAGAATACTATGGTTTATAAGTGAAAGGATAAATCTTGGTCCTCCTAAAAATTATGCCTAATAATTCTCCTAATACTCGCATCGCAATTTATCCTAAAAAGCTAAATAAATTACAACACACACCGAGATGTTAGGAGGTTTTTTTAGGAGATTAATTAGTTAGATATTAATAATACTAATATCAATAAACACTAATTAAGTTATATTATCAATTGCATCAAAATACATGCTTCTTCAAATTAAATAATTAAGCTTATTAAACACTAGAATATCAAAATTTCACAAACAAATGAAACGTTTCATAGAAAAATGAGGAATAACAAAAAAAATCCTTGTAAAAAAATATAATATTATAACAAAACTGTCTCAAATATAATGGAAAAAACCATATCAGGTAATTTCCATGATTATTTATCTTTTTTTTTCACACTTGCTTTCTAGATAACATAACATGAACCTCTACCACAAGATCTAAACCCTAAACAATACGACTCTCCGATGCATATTAATTAGCGAGGACCGCCCATATCAAATCGGGGTCGTACGATGGCAACCTCGCGAGCGAATAAGCGCCGTCCGATGCGGACGTCATCACTCTCTCCCCAGACACGGACGGCTGCGATGTCGTTTCTAATGGCGCCCCCGACACGACTGGTCTCAACGTCTCCACCGCTTCTACCTTCACCTCCATCTCATCGCCTGCCGAAGACGACGACGGTAACGACCGCTTCGCCGTCCTCCGGCGGGACAGCCGCTTGCAGATGGTCTGGATCTTGGAGTCGACGGCGGACCTCAGCGCCTTGAGCTGCTCGGGGCAGTCGCCGTCGGAGTCCCTCATCGTCGGGAAGTTGAGGCGCGCGTACTCGCCCCGGAGCTTGTAGGCCGCCCGGTCGTAGGCGTGCGCGGCCGACTCGGGCGAGTCGTAGGTCCCGAGCCAAACCCGCATCCTGTTCTGGGGCAGCCGGATCTCGGCCACCCACTTCCCCCAGTGCCTCTGCCGCACCCCGCGGTAGAGCTTTTTCCTCCCGGAGGTAGCGGCGGCCGCGGCAGTTGCGGCTGCGTAGCTCTCCGCCCAGGTGGCCGGAGTGGCCCCACGGCCTCGGTAGCCGCTGTCGACGCCAGACGACGAGAACGACGACGACGGGGACGAGGAGGAAGAGGAGGATCCCGGCTGAACGGCGAACTGCCGGAGGAGCTCGGACTGGCGGTGGTAGACGGAGGCGCCCAGGGGAGGGGCCGCGGGGGAGCGCGCGGCCGGGAGCGGCTGGGGGAGCTGGGAGAATATGGAGTCGAGGACGTCGCCGCCAGAGAGAAGGATCTCGGACAGCGCAGAGCTGACATCGCCGGAGAACGACGCCGGCGGCGGCGGTAACTTTTCTAGGCTTCTGAGCACGATTCCCGCCATGAATTCCTTGCTTTCGTATTTAAATTCTTGGAAAAGAAGTGGGTGGAATTAAAGAAATATGGGGAAGGAAAAATTTGAAGACTGGTAAGGAAGTGAAGTGTTAGTGGAATTTAATAATAGAAATTGAACTAAAAGAGGACCTCGTCGTTGGCTCTTGGCAAAACTAAATGACGACGTTGTTGACGAGGGAGGGAAATTTATAAGCAAACATGTGATCTATGCTTCCACAAATTATTATTAGGACATAATTACATAACTTATAGAAAATACAAATATTGTGATCATGTAAAGAGAGAGAGAGAGAGAGAGAGAGAGAGAGAGAGAGGAG